>JAEANM010021570.1:0-11818 GCA_017656035.1 Myanophis thanlyinensis
AGGTGTTACATGGGAGCTCCTAGGAGCTCCCATAATTACCCGCACGGCTGCATTCTGAACCAACTGCAGCCTCCGGACGCTCTTCAAGGGGAGCCCCATGTAGATAATTTTTGTTTAACATAAATGAATTTGGTGCTATACTAACCTGATCTCTGCTATTCTCTGTTTAAGTGACAGGATTTAATTTAATTATTCCTCTTTTCACTGTTTGCAACAATGTGCTTCAGTATAAAGTGTAACTTTATATAATTAGCACCAGTTGGCTCAGAATTTACATTAAGAATCCCTTTGTTAAAGTCTGTGCCCTGGTGTGGCAATAATTTCCAAGACAGATGAATATATAGCTATTTGAAGACTAAAATCCTTTCAGACTCCTTTTTTTTTTTTACATTTTGGCATTCCATTCAGAGAATTTATATTTCATGATGGGTACATATTGAAAACTCTTCTTGAAAGCATCTCTGCAGCTTTTGTTTGAATGGAACCTATTTGCACCTATTTGAACCTATATTACAACAGATTTGGATGAATTTGTCACTCTGAATGAAATCAGATGGAAGTGTGACTAAATATGAATTTGAGCCTTATAAATTTGCTTTAGGGATTCAAAAATTGTATAATGGAGATGAATAAGATGTTTGCAAAAATATATATGTCTCTTCGAGCAATCAGTGCAGATGTACATGTACTACAGGGTGGAGAGAAATGAGAGAGAGAGAGAGAGAGAAGAGGGCATTAAATCTTATGACTGACAACTATATTGCAATAATACTATTAGTGCTCTCCAACCACAATGTTTATTCAATCAGGGCTTTGAGTAAACATTTGAAAAATACTGCAATAAATTATATTATTGGAAAATGGTGCATAGATCAGAGGAGCACTACAAGCCCCAACATATTTTCAAAACACTCTTCGTTCATGCGGCACATTTATTTTAAAGTTTTACTTTTGTTTTTTCCTCCCTTTTGTATTATCAAACAATACTATTAAAATCTACTCCATCATAATTTAATTAATTGCCCTGATTTGTATTCATGTGAAATCACTGATTTATTAGCTTTCAGGTTTCTGTAATTACTCCGTGTAAATCAAGTTTCAAAAGATTAGGATGTAATGGCAGAAAATGTACATAATTTGTGACACGGCAGAGGTTGATCACACTAGAGAGGTTATTTAGTTAATGACTCAGATTCTATAAGACACAATGACAGCACACAATGGCTCTGGGCAGAAAACAACATCTGAATGTGTGGATCCTGTATGTGTTTTTTAAAATCTGGAATTGGTATAAACAGAAGGCCTTAAGTTACTGTAAATGGGTTTGTGCAATTGCTTATTTGAATGGATGCACGGCTTTTGAAAATGCAACTGATTCAGAACAGATGCCATAAATTGGGAATTTGAGAAGCAAGGCATTTTGTTTTGGTAACAGTAAGATTTCCACATATCTGAAACATATTCTTCCAATCTGGTTGCTTTTACATTTTTGATCAATTTGAAGACATGTGAAAATATGCTCAATAAATGAAAGAGAAAAGAAAATCATACCAACTCTGTATGGGCCATCATTCTGTGGGATTCCATAAAGAATTAATATGAATGCTTATCAGTGAGGTCATCTTTTCCACTAAAAGAATGTCTCCTGAACAAAATTGCTCTCAGAATTTTTCCACTTGCCAAAACCCCAAAACAAGACCAGACCACCACCACCCTCAAAAAAAATTGCAGGAGAGATGCCAATCCACTAATTGCTCCTCCCTTCCAATTCCTTGAATCAGCTTCAACATGGTTCCAGAATTCTCTTTACCTTCTGAAGCAAATTTGGGAGAAACATAAGTATTATTCCATTTCACTAATAAAAGTTCTCCAATGGATTAGAAACCTGATCTGAACAAAAGGAGATCTTCCCTTTGCAAAAGACATATATTCTAGATCCAGCTAAAATATCTAACATACTTAATGAAAGCTAGAAATCCAGATTTACTTAAAATACCATTCTCTTTCTCTCTTCTTACTGTTTCTGAAACAATTATTATCTACTCTAAAAATTAGCCAAGAAAAAAGCTTGAAGACAAGAATACTATTAGTTTTTTAATTGCTACTCTTTTTTGTTGTTCATTTCTGAATAATTAAAAAAATTAAATATGTTCTTTTTCAGTGATGAATAAAATGTTTGAGATGACATATTTACATACTGAAATACTGTATGTAAAAACACTTTACTTTCCCAAAGATGGTAGTTGGAAAAAAATACACATCTCAATGAAGTTTCAACACATGTTTAACATTAGTTCTACTCAGGACATTCAAGATCTGACTTAAATTATTGATCGGAACTGGTGTTTCAACTGGAAACATCACAGTGATTCAATTTAAAAAAATCAATCTGAACAGTCAGATCAGGTCAGTTAAAGATTCCGAACAGTGTTTTTGCACATGGGCAAAAAAGCCATTCAATCAATGGAGTTTGTAGATTTGTGTGAATCGCCTTCTGGCAGAATCTTTTAATCAAATCTTTGTTCAGCCTTAATTCTTAGGCTTAGGACAAATAGTACTCTCAAGAGCAAGCTGTATATATACTTCACTGCTATTTTTACAAGAGAGAAGGACTCAGATGCTTATTTGATTATGGGTTCCCACCTTCATTTTTATTGAGGTTGAAAGATCTATTTTTGTCCTCTTACTAGTGTTAGTAAGTCTCAAGAAATGACTGCAGGGCAGTGGATAGCAGTCCATTTATTCTTAAAGAGATTAGATTAGAAACAAGGGATGAATTCTCCTATTTTCTTGTAACAGAATAACATTAAAGATTTGAGTTTTGCAGGGAAAACTCAACCAATCACCCCCACATCCTCCAATATTATCAGTAAGCTGTATTTTGAACTATAATGCACCAAATGTGATGATTTTAAGAATAACAGTTATACATATACATTTTGTGATGATTATTCTGTTAAGCAAGCAAAAGGCACTAAAGCAGGGGCGTCAAACTTGATTTCATTGAGAGTTGTATCAGGGTTGTGTTTGACCTCCAGGGGGCTGGGCCATGGCAAGGATGGGCGTGGCCAGTTCAATGTCACTTGTGTTGGGGGTGCTTGTGGTGGCCTGAGCAATCTGCCATCGAAAACAGGCTCCCAAGCTCTGTTTCCAGCTGCCACTGCCTCCTGCAACCCTCTGCCAGGGAAAATGGAGGTCAGGAGGGCTGCACTCATCCTGAGCTCTGTTTTCGCTGGCAGAGGGTTGCAGGAGGCCCTGGCAGCCAGAAACGGAGCTCAGGAACCCATTTTTGCTGGCAGAAGCACTGCAGGCTGGTCCTTCACTGTTTTCAGGGTGGCCTCATGGGCCAGATATAACTATCCCGTGGCCGGATCTGGGCCCTGGGCCTTGAATTCGACGCCCCTGCACTAGAGTTAGGAATAGTCATTTTTGCTGCTTGAATTATTGAAGTGTTCAAAAGAATTAATTCTCAGGGGAGACCAAGAGAGTTTCACAAAACAGATGTACCAAACTAGGTGAGATAGGCAATGGCTCTTTAACTCTCAAGGAGTGAGGGGTTTTGTCTTTCCCAGGCAGGTTTAGTGGAGGAGACTGATCAATAGTCCCACAGTCAAGAAGGCAGGCCCAGAAGGCATTGTGAAGTGTTATGAGCAAGACAAAACACTTAGTCCTGCTCACCGACTGAAGCAGGAAAGGTCTCCAGCCATGTTTTCTGTAATACTGGAGTGAGATAAGAGGGGGAGGAGGAAATTAAATTCAAATACTTACATAAGATAGCACATGTTGGTGAGAAAAAATTCTTTTTCTTCTCCCAAAGAAACATGCACTAAAGACAAATGTATTTTTAAATATCCATGCATTACAAAAAGCTGTATACAAAAATTCACGTTTTTTTTCTTTTTTAAAAAGTCCATATCAAGAGTTGTGGAGGATGACCAACATCAAGTTGCAAAACTCACATAGCAACTTGCATTTATTACAGTAACTTTCATTTAGCAACACATCTGGATTTATTTTTAGAAATTGATAAAAATATCCTAATACATTTGAGAGAACACAGTATTAAAGGAATATATGTCATACTAACATCAGTCAGATTTAGACTGATCTGTATGTCTTTGATAGGATCACAATTGTTTTGAGAATAACCACTGATGAAAATATAGCTACCACTTTTTTAAATTATGCAATAGATCTCTTTATTTTGTGCTTTTGATCTACAGTATCAATATCAACTCTCTGATCTGATTCATTGGTAAGGATTTTTATTAAGCCAGTAATTACTGCTTTACATGATAGTTATTTTTAATGGTCAGCCTGAAAATCAGCAGATCTGATTTTATATCTGTCTGTCCATCTGTCCGTCTGTCCATCCATCCATCCATCCATCCAAAATATAAAATTTATCATTAAAACGTATCAATTGTAAAAAGAACATAATAACATTTAAATTAAATATTTGTGGGATATTTCAGCCCAATAAAAGGGTTTCTGGAAGACAATTAAGGCAAACACTCATTACAGTAAGCTTTTGTTAGAACCATGGGATTCAATAGCTATTCTATTGCTACCCTTGGGAATATGCTGTTTGTTTGCTAGCAGAGGTTATTCTGCAAACACCACATGTTGCAAAGCTGTGATGAACCCAAAAAATTAGCATAAGAATATTGATACTCCTGGTTTATATTCTTGATAATTAATACAAGATGATGATTTCTATGAAGACTTTTCTTGAAGGATCACATGATGCCTGAAATATCCAAAGTCTCTATATTTTGGTGGATCCATCTCTCTTTCTCTCTCTCCTTTCCTCCCTCCCTACCTCTCTCACTCTCTGAATGAAAACCTGAAATGAATTAGTACCACTTGTTTCATTCATTTTCCATTACCTAATATATAAAAGGAAAAGAAAAAGTTCCCAATGGCCATATATTTATGTGGAACTCATCTGTTTTCATTTTTTGAATAGGTCAGGTAGAAGGAGGTAGAAGTTTATTTTGTGTGTTGGCCACAATTAAGTGAGCTTACCATGAGGAATAAAAACGCACAGACTTTTAGAGAAAAGTTAGATGTGTCCCTCTGTGGTTTTTAAAATTGCTCACAAAAACATCCATGTCCTATTCTTGTGAAATGGATGGTCCAGATCCTTTGGAGTAGAAAGCCTCATTATTTCATGAGTATTGAATGAGAAATACAAACACTGTATGGATTAGAACAGCTGCTGGGTTTCCAATCAAAATCAGTGGCCCTCCCAAGTCCGTTTTCATTGACAGAGGGTTGTAGGAGGCCCTGGCAACCAAAAACGGAGCTACGGAGCCCATTTTCTCTGACAAAAGCACCACTGGCTGGTCTTCACTGTTTCTAGGGTGGCCCTGTGAGCCAGATTAAGTACCCCGCTGGCCAGATCTGACCCCTGGGCCTTGAGTTTGACACCCCTGCTTTCAGGTATTGCAAGATTCTTCTTCTTCTTTCACCTTCCTTTTCTTTGCATTTTATTCACACAGCACATTTGAAAAAAGAATGGCACTTTTGGACATTGTGAAACAGTCTAAATCATGTAATCACAAATATGTCAGTATTGAATGTTTAAAAAGACCAAGCTGATTTGGAGGTTCTTGAGAAAGCCTGACCTATAAATGTCAATGCAGAAGATAATGTTATGCCCTATATCCAACCACAATATATTGAAATAAATTGAGTAGCTAGTGTTCAATTGTTTAAAGGCACAGCATGCTTTTTTTCTTTCATTTTTTCAATGAAAAAAGGGTGTTAAAAATAAATGAAGTAATGAATTAACGGAAGGAAGGAAGTGCTACTAGGCATTGCAGGGAAATTATGTTTTATAGAATTTTAATAACTTCTGCTACCTTCTTTCTTTTTTGAAGCAGATAAACTTATTGAGAAAATGCTAAAAACTACAACAGGACACTATATTTATTTGAACTAACCAAAATGTTACAAAATACAGATGACTTGCAAAGGACAGTTATGTCAATTTGTGCAACAAAAATCTACTGTTAGCTTTGGCCAAATATATTGAGATCAAAATACCCCAACTTATGGACCTCATCAACCTCTGTATCACTACCTATTTTTAGTTTGATGGTCAGATATATCAAAAAGATCACAGAAATACTCATGGAACCACCATTCTCCGGATTCAGAGGCCATAATGCACTATCTTACAAACTATGCACTCCCAATACGTGCAACCAAAACTAGGGATCTGGTATGTAGACAACACTGTCATATTAAAAAAAAAAGGAAAAGTAGAAAAGATACATGAAATAATAACAACTTCAAATAAATAATATTACACAAGGGGAGAAGAAAACAAGACACTACCCTTTCTAAATACCTTAACCAGCAGATAAAACAACAGCAAATTAGGAAAACTACTCTGTTGAAAAACTACCTACACTAACTATGTGCTCAATTGCTAAAGTAGAAACCTGAACTCCCACAAGACAAACTGTGTAAGAATTTTATTCAGATGAGCACAATGTACTGCAGTGATCCAGAAGACCAGAACAAGGAAGTAGATTGCCTATACATCTTCCAATAGAATAGATACCCTTATAGCTGTATCAAAAAGTGCCTGACCACTCAACCACTACACAATCAATGCAAACCGTGAAAGGCATAAAACTATCATACCTCAAAAAACATTTCAGAAACAACCAACAGAATATCTCAGAATACAACCACATGGTATCACTGTAGCATACTGACCAACTAAAGCCCTCCAAGACTTCTTAAGTAAACCAAAAGAACCAGTAGCCCAAGAAGAAAAAAAGTCATCTAAAACATACAATGTAATGACTGTAATAGCTGTTATGTAGGATAAACAGGCAGAAGATTAGCAAAGTGATCCAGGAACATCAACTAGCAGCCAGAAGAGAACATGAAAACTTTTTATTCTCATAACACATGGACAGATTCAACTATAGTTTCAAATGGGAAATTGTGAGCATCTTATACCAAGAGAAGCAGGGATTGACACCAAACAAACAATCAAGGGGGAAAAAAAGATCTACCCAAGGAACTACCAAGAAGAAACATATCCCACCTATTCTGACAGAGAAAGCTACTGTATATAAACAGAGAACAAATCCCACACTCACTAGCACTGATAATGTTATCTAATTGGGTAATCAAATGTCTATAATCATATGGCCAAGCTCATAGAGCACCAAGAACTCCACAGTTCAAACTTAAGCTACATATATTTTCTTCTATTGGAACAATAGATATAATATCACAGTACTTATGGAATAGTTTATTATCCTGAACCAGAGACACAAATATCTTGTTATTATATTTTATAATCTGACAAAATGGATTATAGCTTAAGAAAACCTTCACTATAATAAATTTGTTAGGATTTAATGTAGCTAGGATGCTTCTTAAAATAAAATTTTTGCAACAAGGAATGTTTGTGTAAAATAATGATGTTATAATCATGATTGACTTCCCTAGACAATCATCTAAGCTAATTATTCAGTAAAACTAGATTGGTAGAGTGTGTGATAATGATTATAATGAAAATTCATTGTATATTTTTACCAATATGCAGTATAAATTAAAACATATGAATAATTGCACAATTCCATCCAATAAAATTACCGTAGTTTACAACTTAATGAAAGCAATAAATATTTACAATTAAAGCATATAAAGCCCACCTTTGATACTTAAGGAAGTAGTACACAGTTTTTAATAATAAATGTAGATTCATTATTAATATATTTTTTAAAACAAAACTCCAATCTGGGCAGTGTCTGTGTTACAATAATGAGGAAAAAGCAGCACATTAAGTTCCACAGTAACCCACTAGTGAAATACAGAGATCTTTAAACCCCTTTTCAATGGTAGTCAGATGTTCATATAGTTGAAGAGGATCAGTGAGCTAATTCAGGTCCTTTGAAAGTTTGGAGATCATGATCTTGGAATACAGAATAGAAAGAAAACCCTGCCCAGAAGAAACTAATGAGTGAACAGATTGTATGAAGAGATAAAGGAAGGCAGATTACATAGTTGTGATGGGTTGGGGGATGGTGAAAGGGAATTAGGGATGGAAACATAAATCATGGTACTGATAGTTTGGTAGTTTGAACTGGGCTCTAGCTTCCAGTGGTAAGACATCAAAGAGCCTTGTAAGGTAAAGAAACATGGAAATGTTGAAGATCTAGAAAAGCCTGAATTGCTTTATTCTGGATTCATATTAGGGTCAAGTAGAAGAATTTAGAACATTTATCAGAGCAATATTGCTTCCATGTAAGCATGAAATAGCCAAATCATCCATAAACCCCATCTCCTCCATCAGCCACCACTAAATCTAAAGAATACTCATCAAATGAAGTATGCCATAAGCTCAGTAAACGAGAGCAAAATCAGTGGATCACTTATGAAGACCCCGAGTTTACAGAGGAAGGAAACCAGGATAAACCAAGAGTTCAGGAGACATGTAGGATAAAACACAACACAGGCTGAGGAAAGTAATCAGGCCAAAGGACAACATGCTCCATTTTATCTTCATCTTTGTGTGATGAGTAGTCATCTAAGATGAAGTTTAAGTTGTCACCAAGGATAACAAAAGGCCAATAGATCTGAGAAGCATCAATATCAGTATCAGTGATAATACTGAAAACCTCTGATCATAAATCAGGGCATCCAAAGAGAATAAAAGATAGGCAAATTAGGGCCTAGAACTATTTTTTGACAGATGCTCACTATAAAGGTGGGGGGGGGGAGGGGAATTCATGATATTCTAATAAATAGGAAAAAAAAGGCTTGGTTCAATCAAATGTTTGGACAATAACACCAGAAGGCAACCTAGAAAGTGACATATACTGCAGTGCAATGTAATATATAATAACAGAAAGAAAGGTGTAGATCATAAAAACATGTCTTTTAATAAAAAGTCTTAGTAGAAAAAGTTGCTACCAGACTTAATTTTTTTTGCCTCCATAGACCAGCCCATCTCTCCTACAATGTCTGAAAAAGGAAGTAGAAAACAGGACCTTAGACAGCTCCAAATATTCTTCTGATGCCTGAGACCTGGGAAAACTGGATTTTCACTTTTTGCAGAAAGACCATATTGCTACTGATTTGTTTTTTTAATATAATCCAGTGATGCAGCTACTGCCCCTGCACAATAGTTGAAAGCTAAATGAAATTTTATTTGAACAGGTAGGATTTCGTATGAAAAATATTTTTGTTTATAAAATGAAAAACAGAACACCCAAAAAGGACCTGCATGAATATTTATCACTCATAGATTATTCAGTTAATCTATGTATATTTCATCTTACTGGCCAGAATGTATTTGTTTACTTTTATGTCAGTTTATCTCAAAAGTGAATTTACAAACACATGTAAGGTGACCAAATTGTCCTATAGTCAGAACTTCCAAATATGTTTTTTTAAATACAGAAAGTAGTTAGTTTTCTAATATGGTTGATTGAAGTGTTCTGAAGAAACTGGCTGGATTGTTAAGGGGACTCATTTGCTTAAACATGGTTTGCAAATCTGAAGAGCTGTTGGAGTCAAGGATAGTGATACAGCCATACCTCTCCTGAATATGGAAAGTGCTGCCCTTTTTTTTTTTTGAAACCTACTCACCTAAGTCTTCTGCTGGACATTGACAGATCCAAAATGTAGAGCTCATGATAAACCCAAATTAGGTGCTACAGGCACATTATTATTTTTAGTAAATTGTGATTTTTTTTTCTCTAGAAGCCCACAAAGAAATGGAAGGAAAGACAGATGATTCTGCCCCCTTTAAGATTTGTCTCATCCCACTTTTGGATTTAGCATTGCCCACTCCTGGCATATCTTTCCACAACAAGAAATATGGATCTTGATAGAAAAATTTACATGCATCCAAACCAATATGGTTTTTGCCTCTATAGTTTTTTCCTTACACGCTGAAATAATGTCTTCTGGCTTCTGCTGACATTATTCCTTTACAAAGCTATTTCAATATATCACCTGCCTAAACTGTTAAAATTCAGACTAAGCTTTCAGTGATTTAAATCTAAATATTCAGTGATCTAAATTAATCTATCTTTAATTTAAATCCCTCTTCCATGAGCCAGTAAGTCATCTATGAAATTATGGAAATAAATACCTAGTTAAGAATTAGATATTCTATTACATCTACATATGTGGGTGGGGAAATGTTTCAGAAAAAATGTTATTTCTCTTCTCCATTAAAAGAAAATAACTGAACATGCCATGCTGTACAGCTTCTGTGTCCACCAACATATATTACATAACACTGTCAATGTCATCTGACTTGATTGACATAACTTGAAAGTAGTAAATGTTGATTTCAGGTATATGATTGGTAAAGTCATTCATGATATTCTTGCAAACAAATTAAATGTGGGCTAGAGGAGTCTATAGTCAACTAAATGTGCAATCAGTTGAATTATCATATTCAAAGACTGCTCATAGATGGTTCTCCAGTCAACCTAGAGGAAAGTATCAAATAGAGAAGTCCAGAGGTCCATCCTTCAGCTAATACTGTTCTTTGTAAGTGACCTAGAAGATGGACTTGAAAGACTGTTGATCATTTCTGACATTGAACTATGAAGCTTGGCTAACACTCTGGACATAAAAATTCTAATTCAAAAGGGTTTTGGCACATTTGAACAATGGGTCCAGTCTAAAAGGATGAAGTACACTGTGATCAGGGAAATGTCCTCAGTAAAAAAGTCAAAGGTATAGGCTATCTGGTTGAATGACCATTCACATGAAGAGGATTTAGGGATTTAGTGAATGGTCAGTTGAACATTCACCAGAAGTGTGAATCAAAGCATGCAGATTGTAAGAGTTAACAGTTGCATGGTATTAGGCATTAATTGTATCTCATTAGGAGCACCACTCCTAATGGGTATGGAGATAGGAGAAGCTAGAATGAATTAGGAGGAGAGCTCTTGGTGAATTGAAGCTGAAAGGCAGGTGGGAAAAGCAAATTCCATTCAAAAATGTTAATTTTTTTGCATAATTTACTTTTGTATAAATTAGGGCACAAATCAGACCTAATTAAAATATTCCACTGTAGTTGGTTAACAAAACTGAGGGCTGACTCTAAATAGGTTGTCCTAGCAACTAATCACTGCTGTATGATACAACTGGAACTATCCATGACTTTGTCACATTTGGTATCTTTATCCTATAGTATAGTGTATAAGAAGAGGCTGCTATGAATAGGAAAGATCTCAAAAAATCTGAGTAATTATTTTTTGGGTGGGGTGGGGATTATAGTTCTGACCAGTTCTGATGCTAAGCATAATCAAGGAAGAATCATGGTTGCCATGTGATTGCAGAATATTTGTAGCTAGTCTGTATGTTTACTATATGGCCCATTAGTAGTTTCACCCAGTCAATCTTAACTATTTTCCATCTCTTGACTATCATCCAGCCACACATCTCTACTCCAAATGACATCCCAATGTCTTCACTGTAGATCTGTGTCAGGTGGATCAGTGAGCTGATGTCTCATTCATTTCTTGGCATAAAGCTTGATGCTGTCCATGAAGAAGATAATAGTTGATAGTAGTTCTACTCTTGAACCATCACGGACCTACGGACCTTCCGGCGCGCACTGAAAACCTTTCTGTTCCAACAAGCTGGTTTGGCCTAGTACTATTGGTTGGGGATTTTAATTGGTTTTAATTAGTTTTAAATGTTTAATTTTTAAATTGTTTTTAAAAAATTTAAATTTATAATCCGTTTATTTGGCCATTAATTTAATTAATTTTAATTGTGTTTTAAATTGTTATATATTCATGTCTTTTTAGTTGGCTGT
>JAEANM010021571.1:0-11817 GCA_017656035.1 Myanophis thanlyinensis
GCCGCCGACGCCCCCCCAAGCCCCCGCAAGCCGCCGACGCCCCCCCGAAGCCCCCCCAAGCCACCGATGCCCCACCAAGCCGCCGACGCCCTCCGATGCTGCCCCCCCATGCCGACGCCCCCCCACGCCGCCCGACACTGACGGCCCCCCCCGACGCCGACCCCCCCGTCCTCTTTTTTGGGCTATTAAATATGGTCAACCTACCATTGGGATGTCTCCCCGGTTGCTTGTTTTGAATATAGTGAGAGTCATCCCAGTGGGATTTAGGTTTGATAAATTCACAGATACAACTGAGATACAACTGGTTTGGGGGCAAAGATGTGCATGCTGTTCTCTCTAGGAATAATATTAATACTGACATTTTCTTTCTTTTGGTTTGGCATGGGTCTAGGTGTCCTTTGCCAACATTGCCACTTTGTATCAAGTTTTATACACAGGGTGAGAATCACTACAACTTGCCAAAGTCTTGGACTGCTGATAAATTTAGCCACTATCCATAATACACTACCTTGTATTTTCCTTGGCGTAGGAAAAAAACTTTTACTGAAGAAAAAAAAAGAGGTATTAATGGTCGATACACAGAAGGGAAAATGCAGCAAGGGACTGTAATGTTTTGTCATTCTTTTTTTTTTATAAGTCTGCAATTTTGACTCAAAAAGACTACATTCAAAGAAGTCTGCTTTCCTGCATATTAGAAGGTCTGGCAAATTGCTGTATGTTTCTGTCTTTTGAATGGATATTTTTTTTGTATTAAGCTTTACAGTACTGGCGTTTCTGAAAATAAGGGTATCCTTGGCTTGCCTGATTTTTTTCTTTTCTAAAAAAATATAAACTGCTTTGATTGTTCTTGGAATATGTATTTAATATAATTGAAATGCATCTCCAAATTATTTCAGTATAATTGAATATGGCATCCCATATTCAAAATTGTTTGCCTGATTCATTCTTGCTTAACGTTTAATTCTGAATTTTATATTATTTTAGATGGCTCCATTTATTTATTTTTATTTATAAACAAATAAATAAATAAATAAATACATACATACATAATACATGAAAATAAAGAAATAGAGAGCGGGAGGGCAGAAGAGAGAGAGATCAGCTATTGGGCTATCCCAGTGACTTTTAGGAACTGAGTGCCCAAACCACAAGGTGTGCATGCGCTGGAAACGCAAACACCAGCTGGCCGGCGGGAGGCTGGGCATCACAACACCGGCAGTCTTGCAAGAGGTGAGATCTTTTTCTTTCATGAGCTTCTGTTTCGTTGTTTTCAGGGAAAGAGAAGGCTCTGAGTGCCACATCTGGCACGCTTGCCATAGGTTCACCACCACTGGGTTATTCCATAAATAGAGGTTTCTGCAGCATAGCCAAGAGCAGTCTAATAAATCCATTTTGTCATCCAAGGACCTAAACGTTGTCTTATTTTGAAGATTATTTTACTTTGTGTTTGTTATTAATTTGGTTCTGTTATGCATTTAAATTTTTTAAATAATCTTGGACTCTGAGCTTTTTGACTTCATCATTATACAACAGTCTTTGTATAACTTTAATAGTTAACTAAATTTATTTAAGAGTTAAAATAATCAATTTGGGTTACTTTGGAACTTCAAGAGGTATCGGCAGGGATAACTAATCAATACATTTTGGAATGTTTTTATTTCTTTTATTAAATTTACTCCATGGTTACAATATAACTATAATTAGCTTATGATAGAATTTATATATCTGTAAATTTGTAAAGGACTTAAGTCACAGCTATTCTAAACTGTAAAAATAACTGCAGCCAATGCCATAACAATAGTAAATTTCAATAATATACAGTTACTCCTGGCATTGGAAGCTATGAGAACTCAAATCCCAAATGTCTTCTGGAACAGCCAAATTCTTAGAAACCGCCAGAGTGCTAGGACAGTGGCAGCTGTCCTTGCCGTGGGGGTAGAATGTCAAAATAAGTATGTATCACTCTAGTAACCTTTTTAAAATAATGCTAGGCTAGTAAAGTAAGATTATTTTATTCCAACATAATTTCTGCATCAGGATTCTGTTTGACCTCGGGGACCAGGGTGGGCGTGGCCAGCTTGACATCACTCATGTCGGGGGCACCTGTGGTGGCCTGAGCACTCTGCCAGCAAACATAGGCTTCTGTTTTCGGCCATGATGGTCTCCTGCAGCCCTCTACCAGTGAAAATGGAGCTCAGGTGGGTCACACGTGCCTCCCTGGGATCCATTTTTGCTTGGCAGAGGAACTGCAGGCCAGTCCTTCACTGTTTCCAGGGTGGCCCGGTGGGCCAGATCTAAACACCCCATGAGCTGGATCCCTGTATGGTTTTCTGTAATTCCTGAACAAATGGTTTCCTGTAATACCTGAACAAATTGCAATAAAATCAGTCTTATATATTTTCATTGTCTCATTTGTACATGTTTATTTTAAAGCTGATTACAATTCTCTAGCTTCTTTCAATGATCAGAAGAAATTTCTCCCCTTTTCTTTGCCTGTTCCTCCAGTGTTCTATGACACCTCAACTTTCCTTTCTGTTTTCTAGGTGGTCACCCACCAGGTAGCTATATACTACTAAAACTCTCCTATCTGTTTGACTATTTGTAACCTTCAATTTGGCAAAACGGTATATCGTAGGGCAGCAATTTCTGGATCAATGTGCCTCAAATAGGTTAACTTAAATAATACATCCAAAATCTGTAACCCCTGACTTCTGTGGGATTGAATTTTGGCAAAATTGTAGCTGATTCAGCGCCTTGGTGCTACTATGCTGACGTGCTGCCACTTTCAGCCATGGTCACATAATCATCATTTGCAATGCTCCCTCCCAGCTTTCATAAGGAAAATCAGTGGGGAAACCAGCAGGAAGTCAGAAATTGCTCCCACTCCTACTGCTTTTTTTTTTTTTTACCAGCTCATGATTATTCTGTTTCTCTGTTTAGATAAGGAAATATCTCTGAAACTATGACTCGGTGGTCAAATATTTTCTGTGGTATTCTTGGAAATTAAGATGGTTGCTATGAACAAGGTCTTTACTTTGCAGCAACCAATTTATCAATTCAGTAGGATTGGTCGCTGAAATAATTTGTACATAATACCCCCATCCTAGTGAAATATGGTCTGTTTTACACAAAGGATTACATTAGATGCTGAATGGCTGGCTTCACATATATTGCTCTATGCTTTAGTTTACTTACTCTGTTGTTTATTGGATGAAATATTGGTCATTGGTTTACCAGAAGCAAGCACGTAAATATGGTTTACATGTAAACATGGTTTGCAAAAGAGAATGGCTGGATTCTGTTATCCCACTAAGCCAAAAATAAAATAATTCATATGACTCCATCCATGAATGGAATCAGTGATTTGCTTAATATAGTTCTCTTGTCTCTGTGAATAAATGGAGATTGGAACCTGGAGGGTCAGCCATCTCTCCTCCAGAGTGCTTCAACCATCCCTGCCAAAAGAATAGCAATCATTTGAGAAGGGATGAACTTTGTGACCTCACTGAGCAGAGTCTGCCTGCTTCATTCATGGAGTTGTCTGAATGCCTAGGATGGTCTTGCATGACCTCTTTCACCTCCAGCTTAGGTCACACTGGGTGGATTGTGTTTGCTAAGGCTGCTGCTTTCCCCCACTCCGATCTGTCCTTTCACCTGAATCAGGTTGAAAATGACACTGCCATGTCCGTGATGGATGTATGCAACATCCAATCACAGTAAGTCAAGGGTTTCCAACCGGGGTGCTCACAAAAACTTGGGTTTAGAAGTTTCAAAATTATAGTATAAGTGTTTAATTATATGCATATAATTATTTTTAAGGGGTGTGAGAATATATCGGAAGCATTTTGGGGTGCGGGCAGTGGTGGGATGCAACTGGCTTTACTACTGGTTCAGTAGTTAAGTGCAGCTTCTAAAATGAAAGTATTGCCTTACCGGAGGCAGCCCAGGTCAGTAGGAAGGCTGTGGAGGCATGCAAAACAGCTGTTATGCGCAATTCAGCTGTTTTCCAAGAAAAGAAACAAGAGGATATAGGACAGGATGGGCGGAGCCAAACATCACCGCTACCGGTTCGGTAGAACCGATGCAACAGGTTGAATGCCACCACTGGGTGCGGGGTATAGAAAAGGTTGGGAACCCCTGCAGTAAGTGGAGATGGTGCAATGTCACAGCAACAACTTCTTTCTCTCTGTATGACCCAAGAATCCTTTAACATGTTCGAAAGAAATGACACCATGATTATTACCTGTTTCTGCTTAGTTATCATCCTGCCCTGGGCAAGGCGGGTAGGACTTAGAAGACCTCGAAGGTCCCTTGCCAATATGTGTAGCTTTGGTGAGTTTGACATATGAAGTTGAATCTGAGCTGCATAGACCTAGAGTGTAGACATGTTTCCACTAGGGCAGTGTTTATCAACCTTGGCAACTTTAAGATGTTTGGACTTCAACTCCCAGAATTCCCCAGCCAAGGTTGAGAAACACTGCCCTAGGGAATCCTTTTTTTAGCCACTGGGATCTACTTACCCAGCACATTCCCTTCCTGTGCTCTATTTTATCTTTTGGGCAGAGTGCTTCTATAACCAGCCAAACTGCCTTCTTGGATTTAGCTACAGTCTCTTTTTCTTCTCTGCTTCATGGATCCTTTCTTAGAGCCCCAAAGCCATAGCTTTCCAGCCCATTTTGTTTATTTAATAAATCACAACTAGGCCTTTTTAAAAGGCTTTGAAAAAGTCAGCTGTCCCTTACAACTGAATTAAAAAGGGGGTGATTTTTATTTTTGCTGCCATGCTACATGTTGGATTATTCTGATCAGGAAGCAACAAGCATTGCTGTTATTTGTTCACTTGAATCCCTTGATATATATCATTAGGACTCACATTAAGCTGTGGTGACATTCAGTGACAAAGGCAAACATTAGAAAAGGGGCAGGTAAAATAGCTACTCAGCAAAGACCATTAATACTATATCTCACTTTGGACTTCTGCAATTTTTTGGGCTCAGCCAAATGTGGCATTTTCTGATGTTTCAGAATGTAGAAGCTGAATGCGTGCATAGAAATTATAAGGTTTGAAAATTTTAGCTTAACAACAGGCAGACTTTCCTAATGGTGAGATCAGTTCAGTGATAAAATTAAGCTATTTTCAGAAGTACTGAGAACTACAGCGGGCAAAACAATGACACAAAACAAGTAGTATAATGTCTATTGCATGGGGCCAGGATTTCTGGTTTTCTTTGTTTGGGGTTTCCAAATTGTAACATCTGTTGTAGGAGAGAAAGCTATCTCTGATTATCAGCAATTTATTTATTTAGCATTTGTTTTTTTGTCCAGTTTATATAGTTGGGCTGTTGAAGTCAAAGAATATAGGTTAAGGCATTCTATGGTCTATGAAAATGCATTTGTTCTAGTGATGGCCTGTTGCAGCTCTGTCCTAAACTGTAAATATATCTAGATTGTCTTTCATAACTATGTCTCTACTACAGATCAGAATAGTGGTGAAATGCAATTTTTTTTTACTACCGGTTCTGTGGGCGTGGCTTGGTGGTCATGTGACCTGGTGGGTGCGGCCAATTCAATGTCACTCATGTTGAGGGTCACTTCACCTCACCTTTTGTGACCATGGGGATGCTGCAATGGTCGTAAGTGTGAAAAACAATCATAAGTCACTTTTTTCAGTGCCATTGTAACTTTGAATGGTTACTAAATGAACTGCTGTAAGTCAAGGATTACCTCTACAAATATACAAAAAGTTTCTTTGCTTGCAAAAAGCTGCCCTAAATACCAGTCATTAGATTAGAAATACCTGCAAGCTGGAGTTACAAATCAGGCACTGTGCCAGAACACCTTGAGGAATTAAAATAGTTAAAATTCAATGATAACTATCAACTGCCAACTCTTGCTCATAATTTAAGTCATTTATTTGGTCATTTAAGCTCACCAGAAAGAGCACACCCAGGAGAAGCAATTCTTAGATCCATTTGCACCACTTAAAGATACCAGCTGGTCTCATTCACCTCATAAAATATTCTAAGGAAAATTATCCAGGTTTAAAGAAAGATCACATGCTCCCCAGAAAGGCAGTAAAAAAATCAGTGCCAAGCTTGCATCCTGCCTCTTGGAAGTACAATGGACAAAAGGACAATGCCAAGAACCACTAAAGCAATGAAGGAAGACCCCCTTCCCAGATAGAAAAAGAAACCATGAAGCAGGACAAAATTCAAACACAATACAAATAATTCTTTTAAAACTAAAGCTACAACCTCATTGTCAGAGCTCACACCCCAGGCAAGCTCAAGTATAAACACTTGAGATAAGTCTAACTACAAAGAAAGCAATTAACACTAGAATGAAGCAAAGAAGTAGCTGTTGCTTGTTAAACCAATTACCAGAACAAATAGTTGCAGCAACTAGCCAGATTTCTGAAGTTGACTCTTTTCAAGAACAGAGATTAACTTTTTTTCTTCCAAACAAAGCTGAACAGGGAAAATTATCCCATCAATAAACACAGGATTAAACATCACCAAGCACAAAATTAAATTTCACCAAAGTTACAATGTAATAAGGGCAGAGACAGTTTCTGTAAGCAAGGCAATAAAGATTAGGCTAGAAACAACTGCCTTATTTACAGGATTAACCCTGTAAAGTGGAAAAAAAGCAAATGGACATTTCTTCTAATAACCTTTTCTCCAAACTGCTTATAATTGTTACCACCAGTTCTATAGAACTGGTGCGAACCAGCTGAATTTCACCTCTGGATCAGAACTCTAGATACAGTGATATGCCACTGCATATTGATTTTACAATAGCTTGTTAGTGACTGTTCATTAAACACGGCACTGAAAAAGTAATTATAACTATTTTTCACACTTGTGACCATTGTGGTATACCCATGGTTATGTGATCAAAATTCAAATGTTTGTCACCTGGAATGGGACAATTTGGTGCGGCCAACTTGCCCAACTAACCTGCCACAGCCAACTTGGCCAGCTTACAGTGGGACAACTCACTGCAGGACAATTTAACAATTCAAGTTAAGTATTTAAAATAATTTTTAAAAATAGTTCAATTTTTGCCATTTGCATGTCCCTCCTTTTGCACTGTTCTTTAATGATTCTATTCCACACTTTTTCTATATTAGTGTAACTCTTGTCCTGCATCTTGTTGGCCATGGTAAATTGTCCTGCAGCACATTGGGAGTGGCAAGTTGGGCGTGGTGAGTTGTCCTCACCAAATTATCTGCACTGATTTGTCCAAACTGAGTTGTCCAAATCAGTGATAGTGAACTTTTTCAGCAACTAATACCAATAATGCATGCATGCACAATTGCACATACACAAACTGGCACTCATGTAGGTCACACATGCATGTGCAATTGCGTGCACATGCGCAGCAGAGACCGGGATACCGGCTGGTTCTATGGAAATACTTGTGCGCACATGCGCAACAGAGACCTGAAAACCATCCTAAGGTGAGTTGGGGCAATGGTGCACATGCCCACAGAGAGGACTCTCCGTGCCACCTCAGGCACGCATGCCATAGGTTCGCCACAACCAGATCCTTGGCAACTGACTCATATTTATGAAGATTACAGTGTCCAGGGATCATGTAATCACTTTTTGTGACTTTCTGACAAGCAAAGTCAGGGGGGAAACCAGATTCATTTAACAACCCTATTACTAACTTAACAACTGCAGTGATTCATTTAACAGCTGGGCAAGAAAGGTGATAAAATGGGACAAAGTTCATTTATATGTCTTACTAAGCATCAGAAATTTTGGGTCGTAAGTCAAGGACTACCTGTATCAGAAAAACCACTCTTGATAACATGAGCTCTTGCCAAATATCTGTGTCAATTGGTCAAGTTGCTTTTCTGATTGGTGCAATGGATGGATTAAAATAAAAGAATAGAAAAGCTTTCTGGGCTTCAATAAGCTCATGAGAATGCATGCATTTTGCAATGAGGTGGTTGTACACGGTTGTAGTTTATCTCTGTTTTACTTTGCATCAAACGTCTCAGATGAAAAAATACGTTGCTACAAATTATGGAAAAAAAATGGAAAAAGGTATATTGCAGAACATGGATAGTGTCACCAAAGATTAAAAAATTGTTATGCCTCAGTTTGGACAGAACCCAACTGTTTCTACCTTGGATTGTTCCAAATGTTTGCCAAAAGATCCCTAAAAGGAGTGTCAAACCTTAATATCTTGAAGAATTGAGGATCAGAAAAAACAAAAGAAATCATCGCAATATAAGCAATAGAAAAGATGCTAGGCCTCAAATAACACAAAGGATAGTAGCCTTTCCACTATTCTGGTTTTGACTGGCTGCTCAGATGTCTTCATTTTCAAATGGATAGTGTCGGAAATGGAGAAAATCGATACGTGATCCGAGCCTCACTCTAAATTTAGACATGTTTTAGAAAAAAATCTCTTGGGGCACCATAGTTGGTTTTGAAATAGAGGAAAATGTATTTATGCTGCCAGATTTCACAGTCATTCTGTAAGCTTATGAAACTGTTATTTCATTCCATGACTGCAATAAAGCTTGTTGATATGTACATAGGTTATTGGAGTGTATATTATGGTTGTTGTCATGCAGACTGATAGACCAGGGAGGAAAATATTATGTCTCCCCCTCAAAAAAAAGTTGTTCTGAGATCATTTTGATCAAACTCTGGACTGCAGTAAATGTTGTGGTTAAAACTGCCACCACATTGAGGTCTAGAAATAGAAAAAAAAAAGATGATATGAATCTTTTCGGTTGCAAATGATAAAAATGAGTAACAGCTTGACTTTTCTTCAAGTATGCAATTGCAACTGTGACATCTGCATTGAGCTAATGATTGCGCTTTTGGGATCTGGAATATTTGATTTTGTTTTTTTCAATGGGCGAATGAAACTAACGAACCCTGAAGAAAATAAAATACAACTCCCAAGAATCAGCAAAGAACATATTTTATGGCCTTCTGTTCAACATGGTTAAGGAGATTTATGAACCTGAATACTGAACCAGGTCTGAAGCCCATAGTCCAGGAAATTCACAAACAAGACTAAAGTATCCCTGCTCCTCTTCTTAACCAACAGAGATTATGCATTATTTCTGAATCCGACTGTAATTCTCAAATATGATGATTGCTATCATTATGGATTTGTCTATTTTTAAAGCATTGTTGGCGCTACTTCTTGTAGAGCAAATTCCATGGTCTGCGTGATATGGATACACATTTTCTTTGGTCTGTCCTGAATCTCTTACCACTCAGCTTAATTTGGATGACCCTGGAATCATATATCCTCTTTAAATCAGGAAACAAAGTTAGTTGTGAAAATAATATAGAGCAAATAATATAGAATATAAATTTTGCCACAGTAGAAGGCAAAATTTAAATCACATTCATTCCCATATACCAGGGGTGTCAAACCAAGGCTCGCGGGCTGGATTCTGCCTGCAATGTGGATGGATCCGGCCCATGGGGCCATCCTGGAAAATGTAAGGGGCCGTCCTGCATCACTTTGGCCCGGTTTGGCCAAAGTGGTTGGCCTTTATCCACATCGGTTTGGCCCAGACTACCCAGGTACCCATCTACCAAATGCAAATAGGAAACATCGGGCCAGGCCAGCGTGCCATCAACCCAGTCTACCCAATGCAAAGAGGAAACATCAGGCCAGCGTGGCTTCAGCCCAGTCTACCCTTGTCACTCTGGCCCTGTCTACCGAATGCAAATAAGAAACATTGGGCCAATGTGGCTTTGGCCCGGCCTATCCAATACAAAGAGGAAACATGGGGAGTGGCATCAAACTGGCCATGCCCATTCAGCTAGCCACGCCCACCCAGTCCCCCAAGGTCAACCACAACCCTGATGCAGCCCTCAATGAAATTGAGTTTGACACCCCTGCCTTATACTGTGTAGTTAGTTTAGCACATGTTTGACCATTTATCACCTGTAGTTTATTCTGGCATTATTTTTCAATGAAAAAAAAAGTCAAAAATTACAGGTGAATTTCTATAGTTGCCATTTTTCAAGCACTTTAAGTCAGGACTGCTGTTAAATCTAAGTTTTATTTAGTATAGGTTGAATAAGTTTTGTAAACTGATACTAAGGTATTTATCTCTTGTCCTTATAGGTATGTAGCTATCCACGCTCATTGAATGTTTGCTGTATAGAAACATATTTACATTTTCAGTATAAGTTTACACTGGATTTGGTGGAGTTGCAATAAGGAATTTATAATAATGACCAAACTGCTAGCAGTATTTGCCAGTTCTAAAAATTATTCGGCAGTTTCTCTTCCTGTTCTCCTTTTCTCTATTCGTTTTCATTTTTGCTTTTACACTTATAGAAGTGAGGATAGTTTTTGTCATGTTTAGCTGTTTGCTAAAGGTGAGTGAATTAGTTCATTCTGGAAATCTAGTACTCCTATTGTTCCAGAACTGCCTATTGTTTTAGGATCGGTAACTTAGATTTGTTGTTGACTCATGGGTGAGTCTAAAAAAAAGTGTTATATTTCCCACCTGGGATTCCTATGAAAGTTCCCAATGCTAGAACAACCAGCCTTTAAATGACATCTCAACTATCTGTTGAGATAGACCTATTTTAACAAAATAGTGATGAGCATTTGTATACCACAGTTGTAGAGGATTTTATCCAAGGGGAATGGATATTCCATTTTTATTCTGTTGCTGTAAGTTCGGATGACTTCCGAAAGGACCTGTAGAACTGACATTTGCCAGAAAACAAGTTTCAGACCATCAGAAAAATCTCACTTTGATAAATAGCAGAAAGTCAAGCAACTTTTTCTGTTGCTCCCAAAGAAGCTATTTTCAAGCCTCCAAGGAATGGTATACAATCCCCGAGAAATTCCATAAGACTCATTCATTCTTCAGCTTTAGAGATAAAGGAAGCCATCTGTGATTTTCTCTGATCAAAACAGGATGCTATGCAACCTAACTGAATTAAATCTGAAGCTCCTTCTGAGTATGCCAGCAACTTCTCCTTATCTGTAACTCAAAACAGCCCATCCACAGTCCTGTCTGAAGTTCCATGATGTAACTTAGGAATGAAATTTGTGGTATTCTGGCTCATTTCTGACAGACATATATTTGACCTTATCTCTTTCAAGAACAATACACATTTTTACAAGGAATGTGAAAACTATGCTTCATACGTGAGAATGAAGACAGATTTTTGGGATCAAAAACTGAGGTAATTAGGCTCAAAGTATAGCAGGTACAATGCAAAACTTAGTGACATACGGGCCTTGCCTTACAACAGTTCATTTACACTATTAGAAGTTATAACGGCACTGAAAAAAGTGATTTGTGACTGTTTTTTCACACAACCATTGTAGCATACCTACGATCACATGTGCAAAACTCAGATGCCTGGCAACTGACTCATATTTATGACGGTTGCAGTGTCCCAGGGTCATGTGATCACCTTTTGCAACTGTCTTATAAGCAAAGTCAATGGGGAAGCCAGATTCACTTATCGACCACTTAACAACTGCAGTGATTCACTTAGCCACTGTGGCAAGAAAGGTCATAAAATGGGGCAAAACTCATTTAACAAGTGGTTCACTTAACAACATAAATTTAGGGCTCAATTGTGGTCATAAATCAAGGACTGACTACCTGACACCACCTAAAGATTTTCTCACCCACTCACTCACGCCCACAGGCAAAGTGTGTGGAAATGGAAGCTTTTAGAAAGAGACTTCTAGACAAACAAACACAGACTTCAGAGGATAGTCAGAACTGCAGAAAAAACAATTACTACCAACCTGCCTTCCATTGAGGACCTGTATACTGCACAAGTCAAAAAGAGG
>JAEANM010021572.1:0-11817 GCA_017656035.1 Myanophis thanlyinensis
TGGCTGGCGCGTCAGCCAATGGGAAGCCCCGGATTCTGAAGCCGCGGCAATTATAAAAAGCCGCGGCTTGCCGCTTTCTTCCTCTTTCTCCGGATCTTCGATCTCGACCTGTCCCTGCTTTAATCCAGCGGCCGAGCTAGGCTCTAGTGGTCTACTCGTGCCGGAATAAAGGCAGGCAACCTTACTTCGTCTTGGCTTCGTTATTTATTGGGTCTGGGTCCAATCGGGGATAGAACAAGACTCACAGTGAGTTAAGTTTGCTAAGGGGATATGCACACAGATAGAAACATATACAAATGCTTAAATACAAATAAACTTTACACATTTTTGCTTACTGTTGTCAAAAAAACTGAATGAGTTAATGCAATTACCAAATCAACTTGAAAAATAATTTACCGGTAAAGACCACCTTAAAATTACTGACATATACCTCTAAGTAAGTAGTTATGGATTCTTACCCAGTAGTGTTGAAAGGGCTCTAGCATTTCAATAAATTCTATGAATATACCCTTGGCAATGTAAACTTCCTGAAAGGTCATCCATGATTGTCAGGCTATAGATCTATGGAAGAGAAAAATGACAACTCATTCAGGTATTCTACTTAGAAAAATAAATGGATCGCAATGATACTGGAAAATAAGCCATTAGGTAAGAATTTATTTAATATGTTTTAGGTAATAGTGTATTGAGAGCCAATTTTGTGTAATAGTTAAGGCACCAGACTCAAAACCAGAAGACTGTGGGTTATAGTCCTGCCTTAGGCCCAAAACCAGTCAGATAATCTTGAGCCAGTCACTTTCTCTCAGCTCTAAGAAAGAGTCAATGGAAAATTATTTCTGAAAAATCTTTAAAAAAACAACAACTGCAGGAACATGCCAAGGAAGCGTCTTATAATCGGACATAACTGAATGGAAGGGAAGTGGGGAGAATGTATTAATTTATTGTGCCAAGAGCAAAGGGCAAAAGCAAGTATCAATGATCCTTATGATGGGTTTGGATTAAAGCTGAAAGAGTTTCCTTTTATTTATGTGTTCAGAAGAAAAAGAAAAATTCAGTCTTTCAAAGATATATACTGTTGGTATACGGACCATGAACCAAAATAAACTTAATGCTTTCAAAGCGGAAATGTCAAGACTGAATATTGACATTCTGGAAATTAGTGAACTGAAATGGACTGGAATGACCACATCAGAGGAACATCACATCTTCTCCAGTGAATTGTGTAAGAAATGGAGTTGGAATAAAGAAAAACAATTGTCTCAGTTCATGAGAGATTGTGAGAAAGCAGGCATGAGGTGTTTGAAGATTTATTTCAGAAGAAGTAACTCAGTTCAGATGTCAGAGAAGTGGAGAAAAAGCACTTCAAAGAAACTCTTTCTTAATAACTGACAATAACAGAGGCTGGTAATTTCATTTTAGAGTTTTTAAGATTTTGTATTTACTCCATACGAGCATTAAAGATACCTTGCTAAAATGTGTGCTTCCTTGATCTTGCCAGTTATGCAGGGCTGACAGGTATATAAAATGAAGCATGAAGTAAACTAATAGAGTTCTGCCAAGAACATTCAGTATTTATGGCATGTATACCATCTTCCAACAACCGATAAGAGTCATCAACAGCAAAGTCAAACTGATTGTATATTTTTCAAGCAAAGATAGAGAAGCTCTATTTGCTCAGAAAAATTAAGGTCTGCTTCTGACTGTAGGTCAGATCATGAACCATTTATTGCAAAATTACAACTTCAACTAAATAATAATAATCAGAACAAAATACATCCTTAATAATATATGCAGTGAAAGTAGAAAAAAAATTGTTGAGTTGGATTTCCATTAGGGACATCATTAAAATTAATATAAATATTTTAAAATGCAAAATGAAATGAAATTACCCAGTTAAGACTCTGAAAATATAAAAACAGAAACAGAAAAAATACAGAAGAATATTGGACCAAAGTAATTCTGTGAGCCACACACACACACAAAAAAAGAGGAAACAGGAGTTACATCTGAATAAGCAATCCAAAGAATTTAAGGTAAGAATCTAATTAAAAGGATAAAAGATGTGTTTAAGGAAAGTAGAAAATTAAAGGATGGGTTTTTATGGCAAAGATGAGCATTGCAAAATATGAAACAAAATCTATTGGAGGAAGAAGATATATAAAAAAACTGGTAGATCTAGTTTGAAAACTAGAGCTAGGTATTCTGAAAAGTTAAATGAGTTTTGGATAATATTAACAACAAAGCTACAAGTGTAAGAGCTGTACTCTGTATGTTGTAGATGACTCCTGTTATGTAAAATGTTTTGGAGGGCTTTAGTTGTGCTCGGCTAATGCCATGTGATTGAAATGATCTGTTGATGTTTTCTGATATTTTTGATGTACATCAGTGTTATCCTTTTCACAGCTCATATTGGTTGTGCTATATTTTACTAAGTGGTCAGGCATTTTTTAATTGCATTGGTATCCATTTTGGAAGATATTGTATAGGTAAACTATTTCCTCTTCCTGATGTTCAGAGTTGCTGCAGTATTTAAGCACATCTAAACAATGTTCTTATACAGCTTCTTTTATGGCAGATTGGATTGTTATTTTGGTGAAGTGCTTGCAAAAGGCATATATTTCTTAATTGAGTATACAATTGACCATCTGGAAAACAAAGATATTTTAGACTAAGACATCTTCTACAAAAGCCTTTATATGAGGAGCAGGAAACAATAGAATACAATATCAAACAAAGAAATAAAATAGTTCAGAATTAGCAAAGGTATGTGCCAAGATTCCTATAATTTTATACAATTTATATGCCAAATGTATTATGGAATAAGTTGAACTAGGAGAAATAAAAAAATGAAAATAAAATTTCTTAATAAGCTTAGATATGCTACTGGAATTTTAATGGGTGAAGTGAATTTCATTGATATATATTTTGATTTAAGTATTGCACAACTTTGGTTCTTATAGTTAGTTGAAGTGACTTGATCCACCTACACATATGATTTTAAATTGACAAAACATATATTTTCTTAGTGCTGCTTTTCACTTCAGACAAGTTATCATTGTTGTGTCATAGCGGAGTAACATATCAATCCCACTGACTTCACCAATATTTTATATGAGTGGCTGACTGCTGAATTCATCTTGTGAGGATTTGTGTGACGTAGAAATGAAGGAATGATAGGAAAAGACAGATCTTTGGAATAAGAAGCAATAGATGGAACTAATCAAGGAGAGAAGCAACCTAGAACTAAGGAGAAACTTCCTGACAGTTAGAACAATTAATAAGTGGAACAAATTTCCTCCAAAAGTTGTGAATGCTCTGACACCAGAAGTTTTAAAGAAGAGATTGATTAACCATTTGTCTGAAATGGTATAGGGTTTTCTGCCTAAGCAGAGGATTGGACTAGAAGACCTCCAAGGTCCCTTCCAACTCTGTTATTCTATTCTATTCTATTCTATTCTAGTCTATTCTATTCTATTCTACTTCTTGTTGTAGTTGTAGTTGTCAGAAAATTTGAGCAAAAATGTGAAACTGAGGGAATCTGTTGTACCTGCCTAGCAGAATTTGCAATCCAAACTAAGAATGCAGAATCGAAATGGCTAAGAAACCAGATGAATAAATATAACTAGGTAATCTGTTTCAGGGATTCTTATAGAGCAGGGGTGTCAAACTTATGTCATCATGGCAGCATCATGTGATGTATTGGGACTTTTTCTGCTTTGCT
Organism: Myanophis thanlyinensis; assembly: GCA_017656035.1. Taxonomy (NCBI): domain Eukaryota; kingdom Metazoa; phylum Chordata; class Lepidosauria; order Squamata; family Homalopsidae; genus Myanophis; species Myanophis thanlyinensis. The sequence goes on from JAEANM010021572.1 coordinate 3,722, forward strand.
AAACCAGACATGGACATGGCCAACACGTGATGCATCTGACCCGTGGACTGAGTTTGATAGCCCTGTTCTAGAGTAATGTTGCTTCCACAGCTTTTTTTTTTGTTTATATTATCACTATAATAGCATCAGGAGTTATTTAACATTCACCATATATCTTATAATGATGTCATCTTCCTTGTCTGAAAGATGTCCAGTTGTCCTAATATACCTTTCAGCTCATGTACTCATGCCAATATGAATTATATCCACACAACCTTTTGCTAGAGAAACAGTACAGCTGCAATAATGACCTTTCTTCCTGTTTGTCTGTCAGATACAATCTCACTTGCATTCTAAACATACCTACAATTCCAGGTTCTAAACCATCCAAGTGATTTCAGCTCCTTTGTGCATAGATATTTCACATATACAAATACACTGGATTGTCAGGCAGAGGGGCTGCAGACCACAGATAGGAATTCCCTAACTCCAGCTTTAATGTGCATGGTTGATCCTGTCAATTTTGTTTTCATTGAATCTCTAAACTTAGTCATGGCTGCTCAGACTGTTAGGATTCAACAGAAAAAGTTCATATAGACATCCAAATAGTCTTAATGTACATGCTTTACATACATTTTGCAAAGGGTCTTCTCATAAATCATTATATATTTATATAAATATATACATATAGTATATGATTATAGGTTCAAACCAAACATTTTTTCATAGAAATTTAACAGATACTACTTTACCCATGCTTACACTAAAGTGATTCACTTATAGCAAGTTTCAAGCACAGAACATAATGTTGTGCATCAGATTTGTTGTGCATCGACCTGCCTGTTATTTCTTAGTTTTCTTCCATGTCAGTATATTACAGAAATTGCACAGATATTTTTATGTATAAAATGTATAATGTATAATGTATAAATACACTAATACTAGTATTCCTTTGAAGAATCTCCCTGAAGATTTTCTCATAATACCCATATCAGTTTAAAACAAAAGCAATAATAATAAAACACTGAAAAATAAAAATCACCAAAGTCTGCTATTTCATTTTCCTCTGGAAATGTAATGACAAAGCACATTTCAAATTCTGTTCTGTGACAGGCCAATACTATGCAAACTGCTTATCATCAGAATTATTTAAAAAGTGTTATTTGTAAAGAAGGTATTTTAGCCAAATCCATATGCCTAATTTATTCTGCATTTGTTCAAAATGAAACAGTTAAGTCCTTATTACTGCCTGATCTTACAAATGCCTTCTTGAATACTTAGCTTTGTTTTTGACAGATGATAGATTATAAAGAAGGAAACATTAGCAATGGTCTTATCATCTCTTGATGTCAATGTCAAGGACAAGCAATAATGTAATAAATTATCTTCATTTATATAATAAAATGGCCAGGTTAAAAATAATGTCTAATGAGCTTCATATTGTACATTCTGAAATTATGTCCATGGATTTTATGTTGAGATACAGAAATGCTTTTTATACTGTCATTATATCATAGGGAAGTAACTCCTAAGGGAGGTATGCGAGCATAAAGGATAAAAGTGAAAACAGAACTAATATTCAGAATATTCAGTTTCCAAGTCTCTAATTTTGTTTTAACAGAGTCTTCCCTGAAGGAAACTTCATGGGAGTTTCATTTAACATTGTGATTATTCATTCAGACATATAGACAGGGACTCAGTTGTAATTATGGAAGAAATTATATGGAATTTGTATGTGAAGCTTTAGCAGGGCTATTTTCTCAACAACCTTGTCTAGAATGGGAAAATTGGAGATGGCTCAGAAATGATCCAGCACCATAAGAATCGACCATTGGCTTCTTGATGAAGGGAGAGTCAAATACCGATCCCAAGAATAAATTATTGGATACATCAACATGTTGTTATCAGGAAACCTTAACCAATCAGGAAAAACATTCTCTCTTTGAAGTTTTATTTGTTCTATTACTGATTTCCATTAGGCCAAGTCATTCTGTATGTGGATCTTTTTATTATGTGGAGACTCAATAATTAAAAATACCAAGATACCCACTGCATTAAGAGATGTGTGAATTTTTCAGAAACCCGACTTTAGAGATGATTTGAAGCCTTTTTGAATCAGAGTTTTTGTGAAGTGTTTAGATAACACAAAAATCAAGGTAGCACTTTCAAAATCTCATTATTTTGAATGATGCTTCAATTGTAAATTAAATGAAATGTTGGTCAATATTTAAACCCAGATTTTATCTGAAAGCAATATTTTGAAAATTTACAGCAACTAAAAACTTCCAGACCTGCAAACTCTAGATTCAGAAAATATAAGAACACATACTTAGGATTATCCACATAAATCAGAAAGCAAATAAAGACATCTCAAAATTATTCTAATTTAATCTAAATTTAATTTAATCTTGTTATATAGAAAGCTTCACTATTAAATATTTACTTGGAGCAGTTCCTTTATAATGGTTAAGAATTTTTGGTCATAAATGTGAGCCAGTTATCATGTACCTGAAATACAATCCTGGGTTATCAGGAGGTGGGCAGTCATAACTTAGAAATCAGGTCAGAAGTATTTTTTTGAAGTCTAACACAACTTTCAATGGTTGTTAAGTGAATTTCCATAAATTGAAGACTACCTTTGCATTACAAAATCATCTTCACAGTTATAAACTGCAATTAAAATAGTCAAAAGACTCTAGCATGACATTGCACAGATAAACTGCTATTACTTTCCAGGTTTTTTTTGGCAAATTTTATATCCTGAATATATTGAATAGAGGGAAGAGACTTTTAATTTTTAGACAATTTGTCAATTATTGTTTGGCCAAAGTGGTTTAGCAATATGATAATGCTTGCTTTATAAATTTGAAACTTAAACGTGTGGAGTAACAAGAAAAATTTCCTTTCTAACATATATTCTATTTTTGGAAGGATTTTTTTCTGTTCAGTATGCTTTCTTAATATTAATCAACAAAGTTTAAATATCTGTGTCTTTTCTTGCCTGTTTAATGTAAAAGTCAATGTGCAGTAGCCTTAATTACTAAACTATGTTCCTAGCAACTAAGTCCTTCATGATATATATTCTCTAGAAGTTGTTATATCAATGAATGTTTTTTATTCACTACCTGCATTCCTCATAAACTATAAGGATGCTAATAACAAGTATGTTTACAATTCTACCTGTTCAAGGTCAAACTGTTGGAATAACAATTAACTTGATTGACATTGACACTTTTAAGTGACTAAGTACCATTCTACTTTAGAAAATTTTCTAATGCAAGGATTCAGATTTCTCAATAACCTTGTCTGTATTCCTTGTCCATTAAAAAAGAATGGTAAAGATCAGGTATATATAGTATGATATTCATATCTGCAACAATGTATAACAACTTTTGGGGGGCATTCTTCACTCTTAACAGCAAAAGATCAGCGACTCACTGTAACTTGTTAGATTTAACAATAGAAGTCTTAGATCTCTCCAAATACTGGCATATTCCTAGGCAGTTTTTCCACAGAGCTTTAAGAATGTAAGGGACAAATTCTTGAAGTTATTCAAATATCTATACACTTGAGAATAATGTTTTCAAATATAATAGTTGCTATTTGCAGAAACAGGAAAATTTTGTTAACTTGAACTGGATTATTACATTATTAAACAGTACTGTCACACTAAAATGAGATTTGTTTGCTGGAAATTTATTAGTTGGTGCTTTTGAAATGCTACACTGGACCTTTTAGCTTTGACACATTTTTAGCAAGGCCAATGAATTGGGGGAGTGGAAGTTGAAAGAACTGACTTGGTGGCTTCTTATCTATTCTGCATTCTTTTAGAAATATTCCTCATGAGAATCTTCTTTGGGTTGTGGGTACTTGTGAGAGGAGCAGTCGAAATGAACATTGGAACTTTCTTTGAAGGAGTTGGTGCAAAATTGACATGTGATAATTAGAGGGGTAGAACTTTCACTTTACTTGGGTAGAGGAAGTCTGGGAATTTCAGATTCAGGATTTCTCCAAGACCGTACCATTACAATGTATTCAATAAAATCTTATTCTAAGGACTTTCGTTTCTTTGGAGTTCTAATTGCGTTGCTGATGTTGTGTGGAACCCTGACATCTATATTTTAAAAACTCTTATAATTTTAAGGGTACTGGCATGCAAAAGATTCCAATGACTATGCATTTATCAATATTTTAAAAATATTAATGTACAGTGCATTCTAAAAGTATTCAGACTACCTTCACTTTTGTCAATTTTGTTATGAGGCAGTCTGATTCTTTCTACAGTTTTTGAAATTCTTTTTTTCCTCATAATGTTAATCTATGCTCAGTTCCCCATAACGACAAAGTGAAAACAGAATTTTTCTATTCAGTGTATAAATATTAAAATAATAAAAAAAAAACAATTATTGACTTTTTAATAGAAATATTTTTAAAAGAAAACTGTTACCAAAACAATCAGGCAATACTGCCAATGAAGATATCTAACTTGGTTAATTAATAAAAATAGTTAGTAGGCTTGAATGACAAGTGTTGCATAGATCTAGGATATGAAACATGTAGCCAATGAGTTAAATTTCTAGTAAACTTAACTATTCACATAATTTCTTTCTTGACATGGGCAAGAAAGAAAATAGTGTTTTGATCCATTGTAGCTTATCTTATCTACTGTTTTATTTAGACATCTGATTATGCAACTCACAACATATTCTTCTTCTCTTTTTTTCTTGTCAGAAAAATATTGCCCAAGTCTGGTCTACAAAGAATAGGAAGTTGGAATCTGCCACAAAACTTTACCAGTAAAATATCATAGAAGCTTTGAACAAGGTGATTAGAATAAGGATGTATACCATCTACTTATTTATTTAACTTGTATGTTGAATATATATTTTAAAAAATTGGATTGAAAAAAGGTGAATACAGTTTTAAAAGTAGAAGAAGAAACATCAAAAACACTGTTCCAATAGAAAAATATGCAAAGAGTCTCTGCAAGATCTAATAATAAAAGTCAAGGAGCATAGTGAAAAATGGCTCTAAAATTAAAAATAATGAAGGCTATATTAATGACAGCAGGGATAACAACCCTTAAAAATGCTATTGAAGATACCAAAATATCTGTTAAGAATGATCAACTATAACAGAAGGAGACAAAATATGCCATAGACTTATTAGAGCAGAAGTGAAGTTCTTAGAAAAGTTATTGAAATGCCATGATAGGTATATATCTTAAAAGATATTTTAAAAAATCATGCAACCAAAGGGATTCTCTGTGATACCATATGGAAGAAAATTGATGAATTTATATTTGGTGTTGGAGAAGACTTGTGAGAATCCTGTGGACAGCCAAGAAAAGACATGGATCGTTGAAAAACATAATCTCAAAACTGTAATCAAGACTCTTATTATCCTACTTCAGATACATATACCAAAAGCAGAGCCTACATTCTAATGCTTGTAAACATGTACAAAAAAGAATTAAGGATGATCAGCAACAAGGTGGATCAATTCAAATACAGTACAAAAAGTATGTCATTGGAAGACATGAAAAACAGGTTGTGACATGGAGGAATATAACCATGGAGAATATTCATTGTATGTGATCACTAAGAATTAGTGATGATTTGACAGCACATATTCATATAATACACATTTTGTAAGAATATGACAAATCTACTTGCCGCCTCTTCTCTTCAGTATCAATACATTCCAAAAGATTTGAAGCTTTCATGATGCTAAGCTGTAAAAATCAGGTAGCTGAGCTATTAAGATGCAGACCCCTGTTGGCTTTTCAAAAAGCTTTATAAACTTAAATTAGAATCTCTTCCAATCAGAAAAAACAGTCAAGTATTAATAGAAAGGAATAGTCAACTATTACAATAGAAACCAACAGATTAGTCAACTATTACAATAGAAACCACTATTAAAACCAATAATATTAATTACATAATACATAGAATTTTTATGCACTTTAGTGTATTAATTTAGAAATAATTTAGTTTATGAATGTAGAATAATGAACAGTAATAAAATTTGTCATTTAAAAAATACTTAATAAAACATTAGAAAAAACATCACCTTTTCATGAATACTAAATACTGTGAATTTAGTTTACAAATTGGTAAATTGTGCCTATAGCTCATAAAATATACAAATGAAGATTTATTTTTTCTATTATTGCAAAATGTCTTAAATATTACACATTTAAATAAATGTTTATGGATTTAAAGTCACAGTAGTAGTAAAATGCAAAACACAACAGGATGACTATTTCAGAAAAGTTATGTGAGCTTTAGACCAACAAATCTTACTTTATATAAACTTCATAAAATAATATATCCAAGTCAATTGTCTCCAACATTAATTCAGTTTTAAATTTTAGATTCTTATGATGCCATTGATAGTCAATATAGGAACCAACAGATGGCAAATTCTAAGCATACTAGAATCATACATCCATTAGAAGTGAGACCATATGAACCAATAACCATTCATAGCTCAAGTGCTGATATGATTGTTGAGAGAAATTGCAGCAATTGCTTGAGAGGAGCTATAAGAACAAGCTGTTCTGAGTTATTGTGACAAGGTAAGGGCTAGTCCAGGAATTGCTATAGGTTATATCAAATGACATAGGATTTAAAGCCATATAAAAAATGTTATATTCTTGGTGATACGCGATCCAGAGAAAAACTCAGTTAAGTACTCACAGAATATCCTTTTTTTTAAAGTATAAAGAAAATTTACTTTTTTCTGCTATTTGGAACTTTGTGGGAATGAAATATTCCTTTGCTTTCTTTTAATTTATTCCCTTTGGATTGTGAGAGATTTTTCAGTTGTCCTTGTTCGGGGTCCTTGTAGATTATTTGTTCTTTTGTGTAATCCTATTGCTACACAAATCTGTATGTAAGTAAAACCAATCTGATTGTTAATCTAATCCACTATTTGTCTCTCTGTGTCAGTCTAGTTTTAGTTCTTTCTGTCACTCAATTCATTTATTTTAATTTCTTTATTTTTTTCTATTCAACCTGAAAAAACAAAACAAAACGAAATGAAAACTTCTCAGCATCAGCTACTTGTATATTTTGAAGTGAATTATAAAGTTTTCTGCTACAGTGTTTTATTCACAATGGTGTTGGTGTACACATGTAAGAGGTGATATGTTTTCAATGAATTGCAGAAGTCTCAAGACCATTTTGCTATTTCTAAATACATTATGTCTCCTTCATGGTTCACTGTCTTGTCGTGGCAGATGGTTTTGATAGCCAATGAAGCTATGAGCTATGCAGTGCAGGGCCACCCAAGATGTACAGGTCATAGCAGAGAGCTCTGACAAAATGTGACCATTGGAGAAGGAAATGGCAATCCACTCCAGGATCTTTGCCATGAAAACCCCCAGAGACAATCCCAAAAGGCAAAAAGATATGATGCTGGAAGATGAGTCCCTCAGGTCGGAAGGTGTCCAATATGCTACTGGGGCAGAGCAAAGGGCTAATACTAGTAGCACCAGAAAGAATGAAGCCATTGAGCCAAAGCCGAAAGGATGCTCACCTATGGATGTATTGATGGTGAAAGGAAAGTCTAATGCTATAAAAATCTATTCTCTATAGGAATCTGGAATGCAAGATCTATAAATCAAGGCAAGCTGGTTGTGGTCAAACAAGAGATGACAAGATTGAACATCGACATCTTAGGAATCACGAACTATGAATCACAGACAAGAATGGGTGAATTTAATTCAGATGACCATCAGGTATACTACTGTGGGCAAGAATCACTCAAGAAATGGAGTAGCTTTCATAGTCAATAAAAGAGTAGGAAAAACAGTACTGGGATACAATTCCCAAATTTACAGAATGATCTCAGTTTGAATCCCAGACAAACCATTCAACATCATAGTAGCCCAAGCCTATGCCCCAACCACTGGTGCTGAAGAGGTTGAACTCGACCGAAGACTGACAACACCTTCTAGAATTAATATCAAAATATCATCATAGGGGATTGGAGTGCTAAATTCAAATTCAAATTCAAATTCAAATTTTATTTGTTACATGCACAATCATACATGGTACAATATGCAGTGAAATGCTTATGCAGCCATTCACAACCACAGGTAAGTTAGGGCA
>JAEANM010021573.1:0-11816 GCA_017656035.1 Myanophis thanlyinensis
AGCTTAATTCGTTTTAACTTTTTAACTGTAATGTTTTTAAATTATCAGCTTCATTTAATTATTTTAATTGTTTTTTTAGATTTTTCTTATGTGTGTTTTTACTTACTGTATACCGCCCCGAGTCCCTTGGGAGAGGGGGCAGTATATAAATTTAAATAAATAAAAAATAAATAAATAAAAAATATCAGTCCATACCTATTCATAGAATGTGTTCAAAGTTATATAAAGGTAAGAATTTTACTAATTATTGTCTCAGAGGAACTGATCTGGTTTTGGATCGAGTTAAAAGTCCCATTGATTCTGGAATTAGATTCTGTTTTATTTCTTTGGAGCTGCATCCAGTGATCCAGAAAAAGCAGTCAGAACCAAATTACTAACATTGACTTAAAAACTGATTTATAGTACAAATTTAAACTCCTGAGAAGTGCTTCAGTTCAATTCAATTGTCTAATGCAAAAGAATATTTGTTTCCTGCTGTTGTTCTTCCCATTGTTTGCCATACTGGTTAATATATTTAGCTGTTTTTTTTTTTCTGAGTCAGAAGTACAATGGAAGGGGGGTAGCATCCTCCTGTAGTGGCAATACAGAAGTCCATTATTCCAAAGGAGTTTAGTGACATATTTTTATTTTTCCTTCGTATGAAGAAAATTTAGAGTTCATTCTGAGGTACCCTTCTTGTTTTTTTCACTCTTCTTTACTGAATGAAGGAGAAAGGGGTGGGGAACATTCACATAGCTACAAAGCTTTTCTTACTGTGAACGTCTCAGATTCCAATCCCAGAGTCATGTGCTAGCTATTTAAGGTCAGGTCTTGCAGTCCCATGACCATAGTGAGGCCATGGTGCCAGATTATTGTTGTTTGTTGGGAGTTTCTACACCCTGGGTGCTGTGGAAATTGGCTGCCTTTAGTATCTCAGCTGTCATTATTAAGGAGCTGTTGGAAACTTTAAAAGATTTGGGTAACATCTTGCTTGCTATGCATACTTTTTATGTATGCTTTTAAATCTGTTTGCTTGAGTTAATAATTAAACTTAAAATCCCTGTAGTCAGTCATGTTGGCTAACAAGCAAATGCTGCAGCACATAACAACCAACATGTCACTAGAGGCAAAATCATGAAACTGCATCTCATTTTGGCCATGTCATGTGGGGAATTCACAGGAGAAAGCAATTACATTTGGAAAAGTTAGCAGAAACCAGAGCCTCAAAGAACATGATGGCTGGACACCATCAAAGCTGACACAAGCCAGAACATAGAAAAACTCAAAGAACTGGTGCTAGATCAGAAAATGTGGAGAGACCTGGCACATAGAATCACCAAGAGTTGGATTCAATTGAATAGATAACACCATCACCATCATTCACTGGTGTGCTTATTGTCTCTGTAGCCAAACGAGACAATTGCCTGAGCATCTGATCATCTGATCACTGCCCCAACACTTATCAAAATAATTCTGACCCATCTTTTTGTTGATTCTACCGTGTCTTCTCTTGGAGACTTTCCAAAATAAAATCTTTTCTGACTTCCAAAAGTGACATGTGATATCTGACATATCAGTTGTAAACACTAGTCAAGCCATTTCATCGCTAATGTAGAACATACAGAAGTCAGGGCAACCTGGTCTATCCAATTATGGAGGAGAGCATTTTCACTTTTCAGCCCCAATCCAGGAGCCTTCACAGGCAGTCACTTTTCACAATAAACTATTTTTATGTTAAATTTATGTTTTTATTGACAAATAAATAAAGGGAGACTAGTATACAGTATATCTATTTCAAGCTAGTTAGCTTTCATCATTCTAGCAACTGCTTTGTTGGAAAAAACATAAATTTAACTTGTCAGGCTGTCCTGACAAAAAACAATCTTTCCCTGGTATAACTGGCAAAGGGAGGAGAGCCTGTGTCTCGGAGGTTAATACATCTACTTAATATGCAAGTAGCCAGGTTTGAATCCCAGAATGGTATGGCTAGCTGATGAGAGCTAAATAGCTTTTTAATAGATATACACTAGTCTCTCTTTATTTCTTTGTTGGTAAAAACATAAATTTAACATACAGAAATAGTTTACTAAAATAACTATTTTATGAGCAAGGTATAGACAGTAATGTATACCAGTGGTTCTTAACCTTTTTGAATGAATCGCCTCCTTGAGCCAATAAGGAATCGCCCCACCTCCCCCAACATAACCTCTCAATGTTGTGACATAGATGCCACCTGTCACTTTATTCCCAAACTTCATGATACATGCATTTCATTATTATCATTATTTGAAAACACAATTCAATCCACTAATAGTGAGCTATCTGATGATTTTGTATGACAGATATATAGCGATTCACTATACGAAAAAGTTTCAAAAGTGTCCCCAAAACGTCTTGCTCCATTACCCCCATATTTCCCCCTTTTCGTTTTTTCTCCCCCGCATCACCTCTTTTCGTTCCATCACTCCTCTGAAAAATGAAATCACCCCCTGGCAGGCAATATCGCCCAGGTTAAGAACTACTGATGTATACCATGAAGAAAGAATTATAAAAACAGAAGGAGAATCTGTTGAGTGAGCCACAGACAGCTGTGAAATCATGAAATCAGAGAGCAGAGACCTCTGAACCAATTATTTTAGAGCTTGCATGTGGTAAACCCATGGTTCTGGACTTTGAGGCTCATACTATAGAGGGGGCATGCATGATTCATTCTAATTATCATGTTGCGAAGGTTGTATTCTTTATTTATGGCCACTTTGTACTGCATAAGAACTTCTTAGATCCCATTATGGGAACAAATGTTTTTGTTCTTGTTATTTTATTAATAAAGACAGGGTAAATGTGCACTCAACTATCCAAACTGTATTTCCACTAAGTGTTCAACATGTCACCCAATGCATTTTTGTGGTTTAACATAAAAGCCTCTTCTTTTCTTTTATCCCCCCCTTACCAGGATGTGTTTATAATGACCTTTTTTCTGAATGTTAACCAAAAACATATACATATTATATGGCAGCTGTTTACACAGATGTTTCTGTGCTTCCCCTCTTGGTTCTTCTTAAATTATATCATTTTCCAACAAATGCTTAATTCAGTGTTTTTTCTGGAAACGTTGATTCCTTTTCAAAAGCATTATATCACAATAAAAATCCAGTAATACTCTGTCAGAGTTCCAAACAGAATTTTAGTAAAGTCTAGTAAAATATATAATTCACTCAAGAATGTTAATTAATATGCCTACATTTAAAAAAAAAAAGCATTTAACTATAGTTTTGAATTAGATAAGATTCAATTAAGTTAATATTTTAAGGAATCATATTCAATTCCATTTTAATGTAAATCACAACTGGCAATAAAAGTTATTGTTTACTGGTCCAGGATGAATCTGGCCAGGAACAACTTTTACATGGAACTTAATGTTGAATAGCATGATGTGATAATAGGAGTACATACTGCTTAAAAATGCTAAAAAGGAAACTATGAGCATAAACAGAGACACATTTCAAATCAAGAGATAGTTTGGTGAGCCAAATTGGCCTACAGCTCAATCCAGCAGATAACTTACTTCAAGGCATGGATGGAAAAACAATTTGATTTTTTGTATCAAATCTGATTCTTCAGTGGTTCAGATTAAAATACTTTAAAGCAGAATCTCAAAGGTGCTTTTTTCAAAAGGCAAGTGGAGTGTTTTTTTTTTCCCTTAAGGAAGAAGAAAAAAATGATTCTTCGTCAAAGAAAATGCAGCCCTCTTGTCTTTTGAAAAGCACCTTTGAGATAAATATGACCAGGATGACTGAAAATCTCAACAGACTTTAAAGCAGAGCAGACCTACTTTTCATATCCATAGTAAGATAGACTATTTATACTTGCTGTTACAATGACTACTAGTATTTAGTATTTAGTATTTTAGTATTTATTAAATTTATATACCGCCCCCCCTACCTAGGGACTCGGGGCAGTGTACAGCAAGTAAAAATACATAGACAAAATCTAAAAAACCAATTAAAATAATTAAATGAGCTGATAGTTTAAAAATACAGTTAGGAGTTAAAAAAGTTAAGTTAAATTATAAAATTTTAAAATTAGACTAACATATTAAAATAGCCCTGAGGCTGGCTAGCTGGAAGAGATGGGTTTTCAATGCACGTCGGAAAGCTCGGAGATCAGTAATGGTCCAAATCTCAGGGGGGAGTTCGTTCCATAAAGAGGGTGCAGCCACAGAGAAGGCTCGAACCCTTTGCTTGGTTGGGTTACTACCCTTTGCTTACACATCAGATTATGTCCTTTGTTCAATTGGTCCCTCATGCAAATATGAACTCTGGCTAGAAGGGGCGTTGTATACTTACGTGATACGCTCTTTCTCGTTGAGTGAAGAGACAATCCAACGATTGGGAAATCACCTGTCATTCACAGATCCACGTGACTGAGTTAAAAGATAAAAGAGGCCAGGCCCACCCTCCTGACCCAGTTTCTACGAAGTTGTAAGTAGTGAAGTCTCTCCTTAATGCTCGTATGTATTATTTGCCTCTGTGCTGGAGCAAAACTTAAAACACATTAATTGAACAAATAACTTCCTTTATTTTAAGTACAAACACGAGTACCAGAACAAATAACTTATAACACGGTGTTAAACTAACAAACGCAGAGCTAGAATTACAAAACCTAATTAACGGGAGGGCCGGATTGTCTCTTCACTCAATGAGAAGGAGCGTATCACGTAAGTATACAATGCCCCTTCTCCGTTGATTGTGAAGAGACAATCCAACGATTGGACATCAAAGTCACTGTACTGAAGGGCAGGAAACCACTTATTCTGGTGTGAGCACCGTTTGAAGAACTCGTCTGCCAAAAGCAGCGTCTGCTGCCGCGTAAGCATCCAATTTGTAATGCTTTATAAATGCAGATGGGGTCGACCAAGTGGCTGCACAACAAATCTGTTCAATGGGTGCTTGAGACGCCCAGGCCGCCGATGTGGCCGCACTCCACGTCGAATGTGCTGTAATGCCTGAAGGTAAAGGAAACCCCTGCGCTTCATAGGCTAAGGCTATAGTATCCCTAAGCCACCGCCTGATAGTAGTAGGCAAAGCTTTCTGTCCTAATTTCTTTTGGTGAAACTGCACAAATAAGGCCTCTGAGCATCTCACTGATTGGGTGTTCTCAATGTAACACTTCAAGGCTCTATGGACATCTAAGGTGTGCCAGCGATGTTCTCGGGAGTGGCCCGAATCTGGACAGAAATTTGGAAGTATGACCTCCTGACCTCTATGGAAATCGGAATTAACTTTAGGCAAGAAGGTGGGGTCTAGTCGTAAGACGACTCTGTCTGCATGAAAGACACATAAGTCGCTTCTGACTGACAGAGCGGAGATCTCCGAAATATGCCTGGCTGTTGTTATAGCCACTAGAAATGCTGTCTTCCAAGACAGCAATCTCAACGGTGCCGAATTTAGGGGCTCAAAGGGATTTTGAGTGAGAGCTGCTAACACTTTAGAAAGCTGCCACGTAGGATAGCGATGTATAATTGGAGGACTCAGGTTGGCTGCCCCCCGCAAAAACCTTGTCACAACCGGATGTTTGGAGTGCGGTATGCCTGAAGTGCAGTCTACAGCCAAGGCAATTGCTGCTATCTGCCTACGCAATGTGTTGGGCTTAAGGCCCTTGTCCAACCCGTCCTGAAGGAACTCAAGTATCTGAGCTATGGAAGGTTGAGTCGCACTCAGTGAATGTTTACTGCACCAGGCACTGAATGCCCTCCAAGTCGTCTCATAGATTCTAGTTGTAGAAGGCCTGCAGGAAGCCTGAATGGTTGTTATTACCCTATTAGAGACTTGGAAGCCGCCTAGGGCCAGGCGCTCAGTTTCCAGGTGGCTAGGTTGAGCCAGCCTGGATATGGATGCAGTACCACTCCCTGAGACAGTGGAGGAGGTGACAGTGGTAGCGTCCAAGGTGGCTCTACTGAGAGATGGAGTAGTTCTGGAAACCATGGTCTCTTTGGCCAATATAGGGCAATTAGAACGATTTGAGCTTGCTGTTCCTGGACCTTCCTGATGACCCTGGGGAGGAGGGGAAGGGGAGGAAAGGCATACAGAAGACCCCACGGCCAAGGAGAGTGGAGAGCATCCACTGCTTCTGCCCCCTGGGTCAGATACCGTGCAAAGAACCTGTCCAGCTTGGAGTTGTGTTGATTGGCAAATAGGTCTACTACCAGATTGCCAAATCAGCGCTGAATTTGTCGAAACATGTGTGGGTGTATCTCCCACTCGGCGTGATCCAGAACTGCTCTGCTGAGCCAGTCTGCATGAACATTGTCTACGCCCGAGATGTGCTGCGCCGTCAGAGACAGGAGATGTTTTTCTGCCCATGTGATCAAGCGACGCACCTCCATCATCATCCGATGAGACCTGGTTCCGCCCTGGCGGTTGATGTGTGCCTTGGTGGCAATGTTGTCTGTCAGAACTAGCACATGGCATCTGCCGACAATCATCTGGAAGTGTATGAGAGCCAGGCGAACTGCCCTCAGCTCTAACCAATTGATACTGTGTGCTAGTTCCGACCGAGACCATTGTCCCTGGGCGACATGTTGATTCAGGTGGGCTCCCCAGCCGTGGAGACTGGCGTCTGTAGTAATTACCATCCTGGTCGGCGCCCAGAAGGAGCAACCTTTGTTGATTTTTGATGATCTCCACCAGTGGAGGGAGCGGGACACTGCCATCGGGATCTGCACTCTGCAGGAGGACGAGCTGTTTCCGCTACGTTGATGAGGAAGCATGAACCATTGTAGTAGCCAAGAGTGGAGTCAAGCCCACGGCACGATATTGAAGCACGACACCATCTTGCCGAGCAGTTGGGAGAGCTGGTGCAGGGAGGTCCTCGGCTGTTGAAGGACCTGATGTGTCAGAGATGATAGACTGTCCTTTCTGTCATCGGACAGAAAAACTCGACCCTGTTGAGTATTGATTATCGCTCCCAAGTGCTGCAAGCAAGTGGTGGGCTGGAGATGGCTCTTCTCCATATTGATGGAGAATCCGTGTTCCCTCAGTGTCCATATAGTTATCTGCAGGTCCCTGTGGGCCATTGTAAGTGATTGTGATTGGATGAGGATGTCGTCCAGATAGGTATGTACCCTTACCGGGATCAGATGTAGATGCTCCATGAGGACTGCCAGAATCTTTGTGAAGACTCGCGGGGCTGATGACAGACCGAACGGAAGTGCCTGATATTGGAAATGTACCCCCAGATAGGCAAACCAGAGAAACCGTTGATAGGCCAGGTGGATCGGTATGTGGAAGTACGCCTCCATTAGATCCAGCAAGGAGAGAAAATCTCCCTGATGTAGAAGTGATAAGATGCTCTGTAGTGAGTGCATCTTGAATCTGTGGTACTGGATGTAATAGTTGAGTTGCTTTAGGTCCAGGATGGCTCTCCATCCACCCAAGGGTTTGGGTATCACAAAAAGCATCGAATAGAAGCCCTTGCCTTGAAACTCCTCTGGTACCGATATGATGGCACCTATCTCAATGAGATGGTCTATGGCGTCGTGCATGAGAGCCCTCTGTTGAGGATCTTTGGAAGGTTTGCACTGGATGAATTTGGTTGTGGAACCTCCTCCAATTCTAGTACGAGCCCGTGCCGTATTGTCTGTCTCATCCAGACATCTGGCGTGGTGGCGTCCCATTGGTCGGCGAAATATCGCAGGCACCCACCAATGGGATGGCGGGATCCAGAGTCACTTAGAGCATCTGTACTGACGTCCCCTGGTGCTGCGGAAGGGCTTCTTGTTATAAGCTGTCTGTCTGCCTCGAAAGGGGCGTTGTTGGTTTTGCTGACGGTCCTGCCGGTACATGTAGTCCTGACGGTAAGTGGAATCTTGCCGGTAAGAGGGAAATCTCTGGTTGCTGACTGACGGTTCATCATAGGCGCAGAAGTTCTGCCTCCAAAAGGAAGAAGTCTTCTTACAGTCAGAAGCCCTATAACCCGAGGTCATCTTCTTCTTGCCATCTTTAGTTTCAGAAAGAACTGGTGCCAGAGAGCTTCTGAAGAGCTGAGTGCCTTGAAAAGCCGATGATGCTAGCTTCCATTTTTGTTTTTATCAGATGCCAATTCTTTGGCCATAAGAGCCATCTAGCTACCACGGATGATCCAATTGCCCATGCTGCAAACTTTGCCGCATGTAGGGTTGCGTCTGCCGAGAATTCAACTGCGGCCATAATTTTATTCACATCCTGATGGAGTCTCACGTCTTCCATGGTAAGATGGGCCTGGAGCTGACGGAGCCAGAGTAACGTGGCACGATTGAAGAAAGAAGCAGAAGACGCTGCTTTCAAGGCCCAGGCTGCAGATTGGTGACCGCACTGAAGGACCTGTTCTGAATGCTTCTCCTCTGGTCGCAGTGCCTCCACTGGATTGGTCACTATGGCGCTGTTGGTTGTTAATGCCACCACTGGCTCGTCCACCGTAGGTGGGTCCAGTGTTGAGGCAAAGGAAGCTGGTAAGTTGTAGAACCTCTTTTCTGAATTTAAAGGAGGTTTGCCTGCCACTGGAACTTCCCATTGCTTGCTCACCAGGTCCATAACCAGCAGCGGGGCTGGCACCTCTTTAGGTGTTGTGGCTTGTGGTGCCAGGAGGAGTTGCGCTGTCTCTTTAAGAGTAGGTTGCTCCTGATCCATGGTTGGATCAGTTTTGTCTAATAGAAAGGTAATGGCCTTAGCCTTGTTCAGGAGAGTCCTGAACAAAGCTGGGCAAAATAGGCCTGAAGACATCTGTGGTTCAGAGTAATCTTCACCATCGTCTGATAAGAGATGATCCTCTTCTCCTGAGTGGACCGATTCACTGTCAGAGACCGAGGGGGAGTGATCCACCACTCTGTCTCGTTGTGCAGTAGGAAGTGACCGCTGGTGGCGGGAAGCCGCCCACTATTTGCAGGCCCACTTAGCATGGGCATCTGCTGCTGTGTAAGCACAGCGGAGATAAGGTCCTTCATCTGACTCATCAGCGAGGCTTGCATTGCTGCCAAGAGGAGAGTTCAGTCGAAGCAACTGCAGTTGTAGGAAATGCGGTGGAGGGTGGAGCCCCCTGGACTTCTGTCGATTGGGACTCTAGCAGCCCCTGAGGAGCTGCTAATTCGGTTTCTGCCTGTGGTTCTGGCGAGGGAGAGGGTGACAGAGTTGAAACAGTGCATCCTCCAGCCAGAGGAGATAATGGCTGGGATACAGGCTCATCCTGTGCAGACGCCATTTGGTTGCGTCTGGAGCCTGCCCATTGTTTGTCCAACTCCCTCTGGTGGCGAAGTGCATCCTTGTCCTTGGATGAGGAAACCCTGGGCACTTTCTTGCATCTGGACTCTATTGGGGCAATATGCTTTCTCTTTCTGGTGCACTTGCAACCAGGCTGCGGAGAGAAGGCCCTTTTAGGATCCTGGCTATTGTTGTTCATTGTGCCTGGGTGACAAAGGAAAGAAAAGGGGATACAAAAATATAAACTCCTGTATTAGTAGACATGCAATGGTAGAAGTGCATGAAGGAAGATCTGGTCAGGAGAGATCCCTGGAGGCCTGTGCTGCATAAGGCCACAACATGGATGAAAAGGAAAGTGCACCTTGAGCTAGGCCCTTGATGAAGCAGACAAAATGGCGGATCCATGCTGCACCCTACAGGGTGTTTCAAAATGGCGGCCGTCACCGGACGGCCTTGCCTTCAGACGGTTCTAGGAGAGCATCCTCCAGGTTGCGCGTAGCCCTCAGCCTCAGTCAGGCCTTGGGCAGTGCCGTGGGAGTCGCAGTTCGGTAGGGCTGTGGTCCCAGTCCCTTTCCCTGGCCACTTTGTCCCAGCGGAGGAAATTTCAGTTTTAAATTGCCTCAGAAGGCCGTTCCAAAATGGCGGGCGGGACAGCCTCCACCGAGGCTCAGCTGCACTTCAATTTTGAATAATTAAGGACGCTCTCCTGTGCTGCCTGGCCCTGGAGGGGGTGATTGGCAGTCCGGACTCTCAATATCTTTAAAACAACCGCTATCAAAGCGCGAGATCGGAGAAACGGCAGGATTGGGGGGGGGCGGAAGCTGAATGGCCGTTTGAATGCCGCCTCAGGAGCAGCGGCAATCCTTTGACTCAGCTAGCCTTATAGCTGTCTTCCAAAACTGTCCGTCTGGCTGTTTCGTGGAACGATCCGCAGCGATCGTCTCCACATTGCCTTCCGGGTAGCCTGCTTCACCCACATTGGAAAATAGTTTGTCGGCTCGAAGCGGCTGTGACCGGCCTGACGCCAAATGGCCTGAGGGCTTTCTCTTGAGCTGCTCCTGGAGGATTACCAGCTCATTTCCTGCGGCCCGGATCAAGGCGATTCAACAGAATTTCCCCCCCCTCCGCATTTCCATCCAGAAATAATTCAGAGGTAAATTTCTTAAAATTTGTGGAAGGGCCATCAAACTTGGGTAAAATACATAACTTACAGTACTTGAGAGTATTTTTCTTGTTTTGGTTGTGGAGAGACAATTATCTTTCTCAGATCTGTGATGACTGAGTAGTAAACTGGGTCAGGAGGGCGGGCCTGGCCTCTTTTATCTTTTAACTCAGTCACGTGGATCTGTGAATGACAGGTGATTTCCCAATCGTTGGATTGTCTCTTCACAATCAACGGAGAACATCAGAATTCTACATTGTAACTGGAACCCAATTCAACAAACGGTTAGAGGGACACCCTGACTCTATATTCAGTTATGACATTTTTGTGTGGTTATTACTTCATATCTATGTGTGCATGTGTCCTCAGGTGAGTCATGACAAATTCCTGAAGTTTTCTTGGCAAAATTTTCAAAATTGGTTTGATTTTGCATTCTTCTTAGGGTTAAGAGAAAAGGAGTGGCCCAAGGCCACTCAGTCCGGCTTAGTGCCTAAGGCAGGAGTCTCAAGTCTCCAAATATTTGCATATACATTAATCATGATAGATTTCTTCCTTTATGGAGCAATTCTTGCTGGGTCTTTAATCTTCTTCCTAAATCTGAAAATATCACACTGACATATGCAATTAAATCTTCTTGCTGTAGTTCTTAAAATATTTGACAATCATGCTAATGGTGAGATTGACATTTATCCTTGCTTTTAAAAGATTCCATATTTTTATCAAACTTTATATTATGTGCTTTTAGATTCTTTACTTCTTTTGTTTCTTTGTGCCATAAATACCAATGAAGTTATTAACTAGGGTTTCTTTCATAAGTGATGTTTTACTACTTTGACATCTTATCCATTCTGCTATCCATAACTTGGTCCTGTCAAAGTTCCGAGTAATGAACCCAACCAATTCAGAAACTCTGAGACTTTTAGCTTTCTCAAAGAATTGCTTTATTGAGTATGTCATTTTAGCACAGTTTGAAAACAAACCAGTTCTGGCTATCTCCAGCACTTTCAGTATAATTAAAGATTAGATAGCTCTCTCTCTCTCTCTCTCTCTCTCTTTCTCTCTCTCCCCTTGTCACAGATCACATTGTCCAATTAGGTGGTGTCTCCTTGGTAACCTTTTCCAGTCTTTGGCCAGCACTTGTTAGGATAACCTTGGTTCCCATGAGATAGTTAAGTTGCTGGTGTCTGGTCTGACATTCCAAAGCTCTCTCCTTCCCACAAAATGTGTCAAGCTGAGAAATGGAGAAAATGGCTGCAACAGGCCCAGTCCGTTTTGAAGTTGACAGCTCCATAATACGGTCTAAGGTTAGAAAATGCTAGCCTATCACTTTGTTTTGAATCTGCAAGATTTGAATCATATTTGTGTTTTTCCCTCTACTCCATCTACAGTAAATCTATTAATATCTATTAATCTATTAATCAATATCTATCTATCTATCTATC
>JAEANM010021576.1:0-11815 GCA_017656035.1 Myanophis thanlyinensis
CCTCACAATGTTTTCTCCATTTTATTTAGGTTGCCTTGCCCAGGGATTCTGGGATTTGAAGTCCACAGGTTATAAAACAGCCACAATTGCCCACCCCTGCCTTAGTCGAAGCTACCCTACAAGGAAGAGACCAAAATTCCTCTGAGTTAATGTGCAGGACAGATCAACAGTGATGCAATTGTCACTGCCCGAATGAGGCACACCAATTACTGAAAGCAATGTTCACATATATTTACTACCTCCAAATAAGTAGCTTTGGATTATATATACCTTAATAAATATAAGAACAAGTATAATGTTTTGAAAAATTCTATTTCATTCATTGGGCTGTCTTTATCTAATTGTAAGACACATGCAGGGAACAAATCACATTTTAGGCTGTATTTATACAGAAACATTGAAACACTAAAAAGGATTCACAAACTTTTAAGCACCACTGCAGATGGGGCTGCTCTGTGAAAGCAATCAGAGAAAAATCAAATGAATGCACAAACTACAGCAAGAGTTTTGACCAAATCCATTGTTTAGAACATACGCTCATGCTGAATCATTGTGAAAGATTTAAGAGCTGGATACATTTAGCCTGGGGAGAAATATTAGGGGGAAATGTAGTTATAGCATTTTTAAAAACAAAATACCAAAAGAGCAGCTATCCAGGAAGCAGTTGCCCTGTCGGGGAGATGGGTGGCATATAAATTTAATAATTAAATAAATGGTCTCTTCAATGCCAAAAAGTAAAGAGGTTGCTATATAGTTAGAATGCTCTGAAATATTTCCTTATAGAGGGATTTTAAACAGAGGCCACAGGGCCATCTCTGTAGGGATGTTATGCCAGGCTTATATTTGAAAAGTGGTTGGACAAAACAACACGCAAGATTTCTTCCCATCTTTTATTTCACCTCCATTGGTTTTGAATATATTTCCAATCATTATTCAGTGTGATTCAAGCCCCAATTAGCTTAGAATCTGACTCCTTAAATTATGATTTCCTCCCTGGCCATTGACTTAAAATGAAACCATATAGTTCATGATCAACTCTGAGCTAACGTAAAGGACACTTATGATTCTGTATTGGCAGTTCTAACAATTAACCTGTTAAAATCACTTTTAAGGATATTCTTTGAAAACAGTATAAAATGTTAAAATAATGCAGGGAGATTCAAAATATTAGGACTCACATTGACATTTTTTTCAGTTCAAACACATGCAACCTGATCTTCCCAAGTTCCATTACTTATATTGTACTTAAATGTTTCCTCCTAGGTCAAGAATAAAATGTTTTGCCCAGGCAAGCATTCTGTATAATTTAAAAATTCTTGCATATTAATGCCTCTAAAAAACCTGCAATACCAGCTTCTCAGACTATATTTTTCTCTCTCTTTTATAGCAACAGAACTATTGCTCTTTCAATGAAACCGATCAGGATGAGACCAGAGAAAATCAAAGACCAAACTTTAAACTTCAAATCAAACACAAGTATCTTTTAGAATTTATGGCTTGAAAATGCAGGTTATCACTGCCTCGGGGAGCTTTCAGGAGTGGTGCCGCCACAGAGAAGGCTTGAACCCTTGGGGCTGCCAGGCGACATCGTCCTGACAGTGGAACTCCAAGGAGGCCCGCCTTGTGGGAACGCATAGGTCGGCAGGAGGCTGATGGTGGCAACAGGCGGTCCCGTAAGTACCCGGGCCTCAAGCCATGGAGCACTTTAAAGGTGATAACCAACACCTTGAATCATACCCAGGTCACAGGGAGCCAATGCAGCTTGCGGAGGAGAGGTGTAAACATGGGAGCTCCAAGGAGCCCCCAAAATCACTCACGCGGCCGCATTCTGCACCAACTATAGCCTCCGGATGCTCTTCAAGGGGAGCCCCATGTAAAGAGCGTTGGCATAGTCTAGGCGAGAGGTAACAAGGGCGGAAGTGACTGTGTGAAGAGTCTAAACTGGGGGTTATACGTTATACAATTTTAAAATCCGCAGGCATCATGCCAAAGGAGGAGGGGCATAGTTCTGCATCAAGAGTATTTAAGAAGCAATAGAACATTTAGCAAATAAATAAAGCAGGGGTGTCAAATTGACAGCCCACGGCATATGCAGGCCACATCCAACCCAGGTCCGAAAATAAGGAAAACGTCACGAAACATCATGATGGCATGGCGCAGCAAGTTTTACACCAGAGCTCTAAAGAATCAAGTTGTTAAGGAACTCCACCTTATTAGAGCAGTTGCTGAACTATGTATCACAAGGGATACAGGCAAGATTTTTGGGAGGACATTCATGATTTAAAAGCAAGAGCAGCCAATTCAAATCTAGGCTGGGAGACGGAAGCAAATTAACCCTTTATTGGAACTCATCTATGCTTCCACAGGTTTCAAAGGCAACGCGATTGTTAGAAAATTTTACATCAACAGTGTAAATAGACCGTGCTCATTTTTCACTAAATTCTTACGTTTTGTTTTCCACTGAATGATCTAGGCAACAATATAATTTATGAGCTCTAGGCACCAAAAATATAAGTTGACTTCAATAAAACTAGCTAAAATGATTATGCTTTAAAAAGAAAAAACAAAATGCATGTTTGTGCAAAGTACCATCAGCTGTTTCAAAAATTCTTTTGTAGCTTAATAGCCAAAGTTTTATTTGTAATACAATCAGTGTCTGTGATTTAAATACCCAATGGGTACTATGCTACAAAAAAGTTCACGATCCCGATGAACTTTTTTCATTCAATAACAAACAATTCATAATTAAGGTAAAATTAAGATCAGAGAAGTTAGTTTTTATACACAATATCCATTCCAATTATATAAGACATTGCAGAAAAAATATTTTCGTTTAAAAAAGAACGCCATACACGTGCAATAAATAAAAAAAGCTACTATATCTAATATACACCAAGTATTATAAGGTTAACTTATAATGCTTAAAACTAGAATATACCAAAGCATGTAAAATTCTAGTAAGGAATAATAAATATGGCAACTTTCTAAAGCAGTTTGTGAGTTTCTCCATTTCAGCTGGATTGTATTAAATGTACACAATTCCTTGCTAGAGCATCTAGAACTTTGTAAATCTCCTAAGATTTTATTTAAATATGTTCCTTTCATTCAAACCAATGTGATTGTGTGTGTGCGCGCGTACACACATGCACACAGGCACATGCATCTTTTAGGAAAGAGATTTAAGATGCAAAAAGCAAGATCTACGATAACTTGAAAGGACAATAAAAACATTTTAATCAGCGTCAGATTTAAACTTCATTTGTATTGCTTTTTTATTCTGGAGCTCATGGTTGCATGTACAGTACATCATTTCTATTGTAGTATTTTCTTACCCAAAGTTATCATGGCTAAGCCCTTTTATTAAGTTTTAAGGAGACAATCTAATTTTTCTCTTGCAGTCTTCGAAGAGTAATCTTTAAGACTTGTTTCTACTGAAAATTTAAATTTAGGACTTTTAACATGTGTGCATATTTGTAATATGTGTGCAACACACAAAAGCATTCATGGGCATTTCAACAAATCAAATGACATTTTTAAAACAGAAATCCTGCCTCGTGGCTTTTAATATAAAAAGAATCCTTTAGACCCGGGTTCTCAACCTGTGGTCACAAGGGATCTAAAAAAGCTTGAAGAAATGTTATAATTTCTTGGGGGTCCATGGTCACAAAAAGTATTCAAAGGGGGTAAAAGAAAAGGTCAAGAACGATTGCTTTAGATCTTTTAATAGTAAAATATGCAAAGTTTAAGATAAAATCTTAGTGGGAGTCAAGTAGTTTTTATTTATATTAAAAGGGGTCAGGTATGCATTCATCCTTACATTCAGCCAACTAAAAAGCACTAATTTTTATCCTCTGAACTTTTTTTTTTTCAGACAACAGAAATAACAGCATTTTTGGAATGTAACTGTTGCTAAGAAAATCTAAAAGAAACAGAATCAAGGACAAGTGACCAGGTTTCATAATAAGAGATTTACCTTGAGATGCTCAGTATAAACAGATTATCTGAATACTGATCAAATTTGTGAAGATAAGTGAAAAGACACTATTATTTAGTTAAAAATGACAATTTACATTTTAGATTATACCAGAAAACTAATGTACTGTTTTTCAGAGCAAACATTTACATATTGAAAATAAAAAAGGCGTTTAATACGCTAAATTTTGCTGGGTCTACAATTAAAACGGGACATCGTGGTTTCTAAAAGTTTTATTGTTACAAACAAGTAGACTGCATCACACACACAAAACTACAAGTCATAACATGAACTTTACAATGAGTGATACAGTCCAGGAGACAGGCACACTCACAACATAATTCTATATTAAGTAGGCTTCTAGAACTATTTACCCTGCATTTAGTTAAAACACTTTATGATGAAATGATTTAAATTTACTACTTTACTTTATATCCAAAACTTATCAAGAAACAAAAAAAGAGTCCAATGTTCACAAGATACACGCTATAGTAAGTTCTAACAGCAAGATCACTAGAAAGGTTCTACTAAAAATGGGTTTACTTCCATTTTTAAGCAAAAAAATGGAAGTAGATTACAGAGTGACTTCTTCAAATGAAGTACATGCAGAGGGTTGAGGATAACAACAGTCTTGTTGTAATTGTTAATAAATTTTACAATTAGCTGTAGGAACAGTAAAGTAAAAGTAGAACTTCCCTCTGCTTGTGCAAAATGTTTTGTATTTAATTATCTTCCGTTTGGTCAAGAGTGAAGTCAGTCTGTTCCTCGGCTTCTGCTTCTTCCTCCTCTTCTTCCCCTTCTGCCTCCTCTTCCTCCTCCTCTTCTGCAGGTTCATTTGCCTTGTCTTCTTCTCCCTGTTGTTCTGCACTTTGATCAGTGACTTCAAATGGATTTTCACCCTAAAAAGCAGCAATTAAAGTTAATCAGAAACAAGCATCGTTCACTGAAATATGTACTGACAACAGTGGTGAAATTCAATTTTTTTTTACCACCGATTCTGTGGGTGTGACCACAGGATTAAACATCACCAAGCACAGAATTAAACTTCACCAAAGTTACAATGTAATAAGGGGAGAGGCAGTTTCTGTGAGCAAGGCAATAATGATTAGGCTTGAAACAACTGCCTTATTTGCAGGATTAACCCTGCAAAGTGGGGAAAAAACAAAAGGAGATTTCTTCTAATAACCAGTTCTGTAGAACCGGTGTGAACCGGCTGAATTTCACCTCTGACTGACAGGAATAAAAAATAAATAAATCTAAAATTGGATTCCCAATTCATGGTGAAAACAAGCAGGAGTAGCTTCAATATTTACTTATATAATTTGTATGGCCATCTACTTCACATGGTGGCTAACAATATTTAAAATCAAAATGCAAATAACATAAAGCCACAATTACATTTCATGCTATGTCTTCTCAATTTTGTTCCACTAAATCTGGACTACTTTACAATCAAGAACTTATAATAAGCAAAAGTCATGTACAGATCATAAATGGTCTATTTGCAGTGCTGTTTGTAATTCATTCAAACCACCACACATCTTTAACTGATATACTGTACAGTAAGTATATCCCCAAACACTTCTTCCTCATGGCTTGTTTTTTAATCTGGAATATCTAGAGGCTGCAATACAACTCAATGCAGAAGTTCTACTGTCATTATTACTGAAATTAAGTGCATTAGTTGCAGAAACAATACACTGAGCAGGGCAGAAAGTAGACACGGTACAACTGTTTCCTTATCTAGTTTTTCTGGCAGTTCAACTAGGTGGACATAAAATCCAGACATTATAACAGTATAGCTTAACAGCAGCAATCAAAGATTCAGAAGATACATTTGACAAATCCACTGTACTTCCTAGATCAAACATCAAGAAGCACATTGAATGGTGGAAGTATAATAGTGTCCTTTATTTACATGATACAATTTAAATTTTAGAATAATCCAGTTTGAAAAGGCAAATAGGAGTTTTCTATTGGAAGTTGCTATTTTTTTAATGTGAATTTATTTAAATAATTTATGACTGTCCATCTTGCAACAGTTTATTATTTATTTTTCAATGCCATAGAGAGCAAAATCCATTTTGGATCATTCAGATATATTCACTTTTTATGAGTTAGCTCTCAGCTAGTACAATGAAAAAATGATCAGCATTTTTGTGTTAAGATTTAATTATGTCACCTAAAACTTTATTGGTTTTTTTCTGTTTCCTGCTTGTCTTTGGCTTCTTTTTCTTTTATCATACATTAAAATTATTCTAAAACAAATTTTAAAAAATATATGTGGAGCAGCAACTGATATATGCTAACTTAATGTATAAATATATTCAGTGGATTAATCTATTAACAATTTAATTTTCCATCCCTTCCTTCTACTGATACCTGAGCTACACTTTCAGCAACATCAAATGTAGTTCTGGATTTGTTAAATTCAAAGAAATTAATTTCATCTCAGTTTTAATCATTGCTTGTTGCTGCTTCTGGTAAAATTAATCCATATTGCAAACTTACCTTGACATAACGTTCATACCGTGCCTTCACTATGGGATTATTCAAAATACTGGTAGCAGTTAGAACACTCTCTCTTTTAATTTGTTCTTTGTAAGTCTGTAAAAATTCCAAAGCAACATTCAAAACAATATCACAACAAAAGTTGAGTTAGCTAGATATACCAACTTGTCACTGAAGATTGCATTCTTTTTTTAAAAAATATGTAAGATCTCTTCCTATAGACAAGATCATTTTTACAGATAAATGCATTGTGATACAGCATCTTCCCCATTATACTTTTTAAAGCACATAAAAATATGAATAAATGTTACTCAAAATAAATCCCAATAAAAGTGAAAAACTAAAAAAAGTGGAGGCAAAATTACTTATTTTTTCTTATTTATATGGAGGGAGAAGGCTCTATTTACTGTTTCAATAGAATTTATTATGAAAACTCAGCAACAATCCTTTCTTTCATTCTTGAAAGAAAAACTAAGCATCTTTGTACAAATGTTATTTTTTACCATATATTTGAAGAACAGAGCAACATAAGATTTGCCATTCAAACAAAGATGTAATCAAGGGAGAGTAATATAGTAACCTATATCATTTATATTTTCTGATCACTTTGCACAGTGGGATGCTAACATTTTACATAGTAATCAAGAGTCTTCGTAAAAAAATGACAAATGGCCAGACTATATATCTCTAGACACCTGCAACTCTACTGAAATGGAACTAAGTAGATATTTTACCTGTTTTCCTTTTGCATGCTCTGGAGATTTTAGATGCTGCTGTACAGAACTGTGTAGTGCAGGAACATAGACACTGCATGCAGAGCAAAGGACAGTCTCAACTTTCATCATATGATCATCAGCCGTAACGCCTAGAAAAAGACATAATATAATGGATGTCTGAGATTTGGTCAAAAAGAAAACAATGAGGATTCAATATATTTTAAAAAAGCAATATGGATTTTGCAAAGTTAGAAAAGGGACAACCATATGGGAAACATTTCCAAGCTTTCAATTACTGCATAATATAAAAGGGGGGAGTAGAGGAAGAAATTACAAGTACATATAGGTAACTCCTCATTTAACTGTAATTGAGACCAAAATTTCCACTGCTAAACAATGCAGTTGTGAAGTCTATAACATTACTACACACTTGGCAATAGCAATCCGGGCATTCTTGGTTACCCATCAATAAGCGACGATTTCAGGACATTAAGCAAGCACCTCCTTGTGTCTTCCTGCTTGCTTCCAACAAGCAAAGGCAATGGAAAAGTCTACAGAAAGTTGCAAGTCCTGGGTGGTTTGCCAAAAGGCCAGCAGGTGAGTAAGTGGCTGCTGTGGTACAAACATGGCCAGAAGTGGATGCTGCCTGGTAGGCACTATGGAGTAAGGGCAGACATGCACCACAGAATATCAGATCTCCATGATCTCATACTCCAGTCAGGCTCCTTAGGGGGAGGGGGGGAATCAACAAGAGTGAGAGCAACTTGCTAGCTTCCCTGTTGACTTTGCTTGGGGAAGTTAACAGGGAAAATCACAAATGATGATCATATGAATGCAGGATGCTGCAACTCTTGTGTAAATCAGTTGCCAAGTACACAGTTTGTGATCAAATGGCTGCATGGGTTCTAGGACAGAATTGGAACTTTGAAAAACTGTCGTAGGTCCCACTTGTTTAGCTCCCTTGTCCTCTGAACGGCCATCAAATGAGTGGCTGTTAACCATCTGCAAGTGAGAATGAGAGCCATATTGTGGTCTGTCCACTTGCCGATAATAGAATCGAGACAAATATTCAAAACAATTCACTAGTATGCCCCATACAACTATAAAATGTGTGATTCCCAAATATATATTCCCAAATATATCCTATATAGCTGTGCTAAATTTTTCAGTACTCCTCTCCCACTCTGAATTCCAAAATCTGCTAATTTTAAGTTTCAAAAACAGGTTCAGAATTCTAATTTTCCCCTCATGCTTATTTGACAGATAAGAACAAACGAGTCTTAACATGAATTTTTTAGAATCCTCAGAAACCCAAGGATTTAAAATTAAGTTGGAAGAAAAAAAATTATTCTTGCTTCCTACTAAGTGACCAAGATTTTACATTTTGACCTTCCAGTATACTGAGTTTATAAGCTAGAACAGCAGTATTAAAACAGAATACCTATTTTATTAGGCTACTTGCCTTCCATTACATCTTTTTCAGTAATCTGGGCAGCTTCCATTTGGCTTGTAGTCTGCTGTTTACGCATGGCCGTCTTCTTAAATTTATTCACCATGCACTCCTAAAACAAAAATTAATATAATTTTGGAGGAATCAAATTATTTTCACTTATTTCCCCATTCATTTCCTACATTGTGAAATTCTAGATTCAACAGTCATGATTCAAATAATTATGAAATTAGGGACAGAAGAATATAATTTTCTGTAATAGTGTAGCCCTGTTCTCTTCCCTTCATCTCTCACCTTGACAAATATTACATAAATTGTTTCCACAACAGAAAGCGGGAAAAACCTCAAAAATTTCACAGCCAGAATAAGCCACCACTACACATCGCAGTAACAGCTTTGTGGCTGTGTATAGATCTGGCAATCCTATCACATGGCAGACTATGGTCAAATGGCACAGTGAAGAATATAAAGGCAAAAATATGTGCCTAAATAGCCAACCAAGCATTGGCTTTAGCAGTGAGGTGAAGGGTGTGGGAGGATAGAAGAGCGAATTTAGCTCCATTTCAGGAACTATATTTTAGGATGACAATGTTAGAAGATCAAACATTTTCAACATGCATGCAATGAACCTCATAGTTTAAAAGCACACTGTAGAAATATTTCTTAAACAGACAATAGCTATGCTTGGCTTTACACCCATCTTTATTGTTTATGATGATTTTTTTAACCCGGGAGATTAAACTGTTAACTGAACTGTTAAACTGGATTTACAGAATTAAAAGTTACTCACATGTAGGAACTCCATCACAACTTTGTCAAATTTGGTCTGTTTCTGAATGTGATCTAAAGTCTCCTGGTGAACAGCACTTTCAAGATGAGCTTCAATGTCTTTCTCTTCAAAGGTTCGAAATTTACAGAAGGAGCAGGTGAATGCCATTCTAGCAGAAGAAACAAGTGCATTGTCAGTGCAACATGTAGAATAGCTAATTCATCAAAGTTTAATGAAATCAAGAGAACTGGATATTCCGATTAATGAAATTATCTTATCAAGCATTTAAACACTAATGAAAATACATCCCTGTACTTAAAAACATTTTTCAACTATATGACAAATATAGATATCGTGAGTGGGATTGTGAGTTAGTGTTTTGAAGATCACAATTAGTTTATGGACAAAGTGTAAGTTGAATCTAAAATTTTCTGGCTCAAACCTTTAGCTATCAATATTATCTTATAAAGCAAAATAAAACTGTGTAATGCATTTTTAAAACAACAATAACAAAAAAACAGGGTTACTTAGTCTGAACTGTAGGAAACCAAACAACCACCAGATGGCACCAGGACGTTAGCATTTTCTTGTCTCTGCTATCTGGATTTTTACAGATAGAGATCTGGTAGCACCAGGAAAAAAGTACCTTTGACAAAACCATTCCTCTTCACTATTGAATCTAAATAATTATTACGGGGATTCCTCAAGATGGCTTACGGGCATTCTATTCTTGTTGAAAATTTCTTGGGGATTTCAAAATATTTCCTGGATATAATGGCTTATTATGCCCATAAATCACTTTCCTTACCCCCAGCAAAACCTAATGTATACAGACATGATAAGTACTGAAATTTGAATATACAACACCATGAAACAAACAGAGCCAATGCAATTTAGAGTGAGTACTATTGATATTATGCATGCTCTTGAATTATGCATGGGACAAATTCACAACATTTCTACCACAAACCTGTAACCATCACCATACTTTTCACTGTTTTTCTCCCTCCTGCGCCTTTGCTTCTCTCTTCTTGCCTCAATTCGACGTTTTTCTTCTTCTTCATTTTTTACTTCTGGCTTGACGCCTAAAAATAATTAAGAGTTCAATAAATACTTAGGTTCTAGACTTTAACCAAGGGAAATTTTTAACTTACCCTACTACCTGTCAGCATTATTTAGAATCTCATAAGGAGGGATAATTTATGCCATGTGGGATGATGGCATCTATTAGATGCTATTGAATTAAAAGGGGGGAAATGCAATTTTTTAACACTTTGTGATACATTTATGTTTAAGGACCATATACACAGGATTAATATCCAGAATTAAACCACAGCTTTAATGTGCCAAAATAATAAAGACACTAAGTAAATGCTGAGAATAAACAATGGGAGATTGCCTGAACTGGTGGGTCTATAATTACCATAATTTCATGTTTATTGTTAGATAAAATTTGTTAAAACTAAATATTTGCTGGTTTTACTGTGAAGACAGCTTAAAGAAACGGATAAGAAAATGCATGCAAGTTTCCCCAAAACAAAACAAAATAAAAAAGGAGAACTTCTGCTGTGAGATAGAAGCCCTACATAGTCTGGGACCAGGCTATTTGAGGATCTGCCTCTTCCTAACCACATCTAACTGTTCCACCAGGTCCAGTGGGAGTATGCTCGAGGTCCTGTCTGCTAAAGAGGTCCATTTGGCAGGACCCAAAAAGCATGCCCTTTCTACTGTGGTTCCCACCCTGTGGAATATCATCACCCTTCAGGTGAGGTTAGTCCCATCCTTGTTAGCCTTTCGGAAGGATCTGCAGCACATTTGGAGATCCCTTGGTTGTATTATGTCTAACGGGATGCTTTTATCCTGCACTGCTTTTGTTTTATTTTTGAAATGTTTTTAAGGCTGTGTTAGTTGTATGCTGCCCAGTCTTACATTCAATGAGATGGACACCTCTATAGATTTGCTAAATAAATAAATCAGAAACTCAAGAATAGACCTCCTGACTTTCATTACATGGCTAGGGAAAATCAAAATACATATTAAAATGTATAATATTCCTTATTTTTCTAAACCTCTGATTGCATGCCAGGAAAAGTAACTTCAATATTTTTGTCTATTTAAGGCGCTACCTTCTTGTAAATCTTCAATCCATTTGTCAAATGGGGTGGGGTGGGGTGGGGTATTTGTCAATCTGGACATGATTTTTAAGCAGCCAAACAGCTGTTCCCTCCATTACTTGTCACTTTCAAATAAAAGTCTACCTTATTAAAAACAGGTATTAAATTGGTATTAATTTCCCAATTGCCAAACTCCATCTAATGTGGAAATAATAACTAAAGTATTACATAAATATTTTTGGAAATGACTGTACAATTTCCATTATCTAGGCATGAGCAGAA
>JAEANM010021577.1:0-11815 GCA_017656035.1 Myanophis thanlyinensis
TCCTATTCTGGCCTGGCCCCTCTGTCAAATTTTAGAAACCATTGTGGCCTGCGAGTCAAAAAGTTTGCCCACCCCTGCTCTAGTGAGTAAAACTTAAATAAAATCTCAATATGTCATTAGACATTAAATATGTATTTATTTCTTAAACAAAACTACAAATGGAATTGTAAAGCACAGCTGTTTTACTTTGGCAACTTAACTAGAAGCATGTTTCATTAATCCGAAAACCAATATATGGGATTATTACTGAATTGTTATTTTATTTTATTTTTATCCAAGTTCATCCTCTCCAAAATATTGTTGCAGGCTACAGTAAATGTCTTGAATGGCTGCATACAGCCTTTTAGATGTGAGTTTGAAACTCATGAATTAGAGGAAAGGTCAGTTCCAAATTGTTTGTTGGGAAGACAGCTGGTTGAATAAGAATGAGGCCTAATTTAGATGTAACTTTAACAACATGGTTGCTATTGCTCAGTATTTGATTATATCATTAAAACTGCACGAACATATTATGCAAGATTGTATCTGCACTACTGATGCTAATTCATATTCATGAAATCCAAGCAATAGAAGTGATACAAAGCTTTGGATAATAATGACTTACATGTAAACATCAAACATTATTCTTTTCCTTAGGAATAATAAGAAATCTATCTCTTTTTTATCAATTATATAAAGATACCCTTAGCATGTGGAATGTGGAATGAGGCACAATTAACATTTCTGAATAATCACAGATGCTTTTCTCATCTTTGGCCTGGTTATCATTTTTAAACTCCTGCAAAAATCACAGATATCTGTCTACTCCAAATTAAGTCTACCCATTGAATAAGAGTTGGCAAAAAGATTTATTAGGGGATGTTCTCCAAAGTCAGGACATCTAAAGGACTTAACTGGACAACCAGTTATTTCTAAAAAAAACTTTAATGACTGATCTACAAGAAAGCATAGAAGATAATGGAGGAATAGTTGGTGAAGATGAGGGAACAAGCAAAGATAGCAAAAATTGCTTAATTACTTAGAGAAAATCAACAACTATATTTATAGTGATTAGAAATGTTGACTTTTTTTGCTGAAAACGTCTTCAATAAAATATAATTTTTTTAAAAGGAAATCATCCAAGATAATATAATAGCATGAGACAAGTAACATGATTATGATGGCTTTAGTTTTTAATCTGCTTAAATAGAATAGAAGGAGAAGCAAATAAACAAGTATATAAATGAATATAAAGTCTTGTAAATGCTATTAATGTGCATTATTTACATGTATATTGTTTCTATAGTTAAGTCTCTCATTTAATTTAAGTCCTTTCCAATTAATTGAGAATAAGAAAAATACATAATAAAGATATCCGAGAGAGGGTTAAAGATCTATATAGTTGAGCAACCTGTTACCCAGATATTTGAAGTGTATAAGAAGAAATGTGGAATTGATGTGGCAATATTAGGGGATAGCAGAATAGAAAACAAAGAGTTGGAGAAGATCATTAATTAAGATCTGAAAATCAACTTTGGAAGATTGTGATATAAATCAGGGTTCCCAGTAGTTATTGGCATACTTTGTGATTTTACCTTGATTTATTGTTACTGTAGCACATTTTAGGCATGGATTTTAATTTCAGATTTTTCATAAGACTTCACACCATTCATGTAAAAATAATGTGAGATTTTTTTAGCATTTTTGCAGTTTTATAGTCAAGATTTGTTTACTTCAAAATCATTGAAAGTGGAATCATAGTAATGACAAATAATAAGAGTATTGACAATAGAATAGAATTCTTTATTGGCCAAGTGTGATTGGACACACAAGGAATTTGTCTTTGGTATGCTCCCAGTGTACATTAAAGGAAACAGTACATTTGTCAGGAATCATAGGATACAACACTTAATGATAGTCATGGGGTACAAATAAGCAGTCAAATCACACTAGGAGACAATAATCAATATAAATTGTAAGGATACAAGCAACAAGTTATAGTCATAGTGGTGAGGGTGGGTGATGGAACAATGAGAATAATAGTAATGCAGACTTAATAAATAGTTAGGCAATGTTGAGGGAATTATTTGTTTAGCAGAGTGATGGAGTTCGGGAAAAAGCTGTTATTGTGTCTAATTGTTCTTGTACGCAGTGCCCTATAGCATCGTTTTGAGGGTAGGACTTGAAACAATTTATGTCCCGGATGTGACTGGTCCTTAAATATTTTCCCAGCCCTTTTTGACTTGTGCAGTATACAGGTCCTCGATGGAAGGCAGGTAGTAATTGTTTTTTTCTGCATTTCTGATTATCCTCTGTAGTCTGTTTCTGTCTTGTTGGATTGCAGAACCAAACCAGACAGTTATAGAGGTGCAGATGACCGATTCAATAACTCCTCTGTAGAGCTGTATTAGCAGCTCCTTGGGCAGTTTAAGCTTTCTGAGTTGGCATAGAAAGAACATTGTTGTGCTTTTTTATGACATTTTTGATATTAGGTGTTCCAAGTCACTCTGGAATACACCTCCTAATAACCAGCTTATGTTTTTCATTTCCTACCACCAATTCTGTTTTCCAGTGTCATTATTTTTTCTATAAACATAATGCTTTTACTGGCACAAATTATTTTCAAGCATTTGATGATACAACTATGTGATAATGAATTAAATCCCTTTCCAAACATGTTATTGGCTTATAATTTCCTTGTGTTGTTCCTTTCTTTGGGTCTTCAGAATCAGATAAATTTTGCCAGTTATTAATCAGCATTGATATCTCTGTATAGTAGTTCATTAAGTTGTTTAGCTATTGAATGTAAGCTAGTCAGATATTTGAGTCAGAAGCCATGCATTGATCATTTCCAGATGTCCAGTTTAAAATCTTTTTCATTTGGTTTTCAACTATTTCTGCTATTTCTTTCCATTTGATTTTTTCTTTAATTCATCTTCAAGTTCTTTTATCTGTTCAGCATTTTTATTAGTCTTTTTGAATTTCCCATAGATTTTTTCAGAATTATATATTTTCCTTTTTGTTTGATTTTCCATTTTCAGAATTTCTAATGACATTGATACTTTAATAGAATAACTTCTGAGATAATTGAAGTAGATGATTTTGTTTAAATTGGATGATTTGTGGCCATTGCGTTCAGTGTTCTCAGATATTGTTGTGATTTGTTGATTTATTATTTCTAAAGTTTCTTCAATTTTTCTGGTGCTAAGCCAATATTTTCTTAAGGCTTGTATTAATCCTTACAGTTTTCTGTTTTTGTTTTTTCATATTCTTTAAATTACTCACATCTGATCTGAATTCTCAGCCTTCAATCTGTTCCAAACTTTAGATTGAATATGATTTTGCTTTTGGCTTTCTAACTTTGATACCCTGTTCTTTGTAATCAGCACTGCTGTACTGTAGGCAAATGATTGTTCTGTCTCACAGATGAAATTATAGATGTCAGCCCTACAAGATAGATCCCATAAGAAATAAAACATACACATATATGTTAGTACTTATTTCATTTGTGACAGCTATGGTAACTTGCAGTTTTCATAAATTTTGCTTTCCTTCCCATAAATTTTTGTGAACCTGAGAGGGCCTGTCTGAAATTTCATTCTTAAATTCTTGGCCTAGGCTTAATTCCCATTTATCTTTCTGTTGATAGCAGCTCTTCTTCTAATTTTTCAAGGTCATTCCCTGTTTCTTAGGCAATACATTAATAACAGATAATTGTTTAGAGTTTTCCCTTTGTTTACTATGTGTGTGCATGTGCCATACAAAATTATAAGGTTATTTAGAAAAAAAAATTTAAAACCAGGCGTGAAATTCAATTTTTTTTACTACCGGTTCTGTGGGCGTGGCTTGGTGGGCGTGGCTGGGGTGTCATGTGACTGGGCGGGCAATTTCTATAAACAGGGCAATAAAGATTAGGCTAAAACAACACCAGAATGTTTCTTTCCTGCCTTCCTTATAGGATTAACCCTGTAAAGTGGAAAAAAACAAAAGGAGATTTCTTCTAACAACCGATTCTCCGAACTGCTTAGAAAATTTACTAGCAGTTCTAGCGAACCTGCTGAATTTCACCTCTGGTTAAAACTTGTATTGTTCAACTTCAAATATGCTTGAAGTTTTTGAAACGTTGGCTTAATAATAAGGATGTAATACATACAATAATTAGAATAAATACATAAAAGCTATCTTGAAGACATGCTATGGATCAGTTTTCACTATCAGCAAAAGCAGAAAGGCAGTATAGTGATTTTAGAGTTTCTGGGATTTCCAGTTGTGGCAACAGACAAGCAGAGATAATTTTACAGATATTTTAGCACTGGACATCACATAAGGTCAGCCTACATCAGGAACCAAATAAAAAAAATAAAAGAAAAGCAAAAATGTGTCCAGTTCTGCTCTATAAGAATCTCATACAGAATCTTTCTATTTATACCATGCTTCCTACATTCTCTCTTGCAATCCCATATTTAGGAATAAAGGAGTGATTGTATCTCTCTTCCTCCTCCTTTGTAAAGTGCACAATGTATTTGAGGCAAGAAAAAAGATGATAAATTGCTTCCTTGTCTGTTTCTAACACCTAACCTGATTTTTTTTCCCCAGTACAATTTTGGCTCAGTGACAGACAAAGCTAATGGACTTCGCTCATCTTGATAGAGAAGGGATTTTTGTGTTTTTCTGACTTATAAAACAATAAAAACAAGTAACCAAACTTGCAGAAAATCCTAAATCCTTTATTCTCGTACTGCACTGTATTATTAAAAGAATTCCAAATGCATTTTAAAGAATGAAGAAATTTGAAAGAATTAATTATGCAAACTCTACAATCTTGATCTTGGGAGCTATTTTTTGAGAAATGTGCAGTCTCTTCAAATTGCTCTTAGCGAGTTGAAGATTTGCATAAAAGCATTGATTCTCAGAAAGTGCTTATCATTTACACTATATACTTCTCTTTTTAATAACGTTTTTATTAAAAGTTTTAACTACAACAATAAAAGATAATATAAACTTAGAAAAAGAAAAATGGAATAAAAAGTGTGAGAAAGCAAAGCAGAAAGAAAAAAAATAGAAATTAAAAAAACCCTAAGAAAGCACCATCCCACATTCATCACAACATATATAAGCAATTTTGCTATCTCTTCAGCCACTCTCAGTTAAAAAATATATATTTTTTTATCCAATAACTCAACTCTTGAGTTATGTAAGTGACAATATCTTTTCCAATCCAAGCTGTAGGTGACAATATCTTTTCCAATCCAAGTGTCAGTCAAATGTCCAGAGCCCTAAAATAATCACATTTTGTAGCAAATTTGTAACTCACCATTCACATCTCAATTCTTATCCGTAAATAAATGCATAATATCTTTTCCAGAACTTACCAAAATTCTTTGCTCTAGATAGTCTTCAACTTGCAACCACAATTAGGACCTGAACTTCTCATTAAGTAATTCTATTGTTAAATGAGTCAAGTCTGATTTTTTTTTTTTGACAAGGTTACTGAATCACTATAGTTGTTCAGCAAATCCAGATTTTCTCATCGACTTTTCTTCTCAGAAGCCCCTGAGAAGATTGCAGAGGTTGATGGTGTGACTCAGGCATTGCAACCATCATAAATACATGTTGGTTGCTAAGTGCCTGAATCATGAATCATATAAACTTTATATATCTAGGTGCAGCAAACGTGTTTTAGGGATATGCAAAACAATGCATTTACAATGTAAAATACATTAGCTTGTTTAAACTGCTGCTTCCTCTGGAAGAGGCAATATTGCTGCTTCAGAATGTCATTTTGGCTCTCTGTACATTCTACATGCACAGACGGTATCTCCACTGGAATTGAAATGAGGTGGCTGTGTACATTTACACATCGTCTGGAAAAGCCTTTGAAGCAGCTATACTGACCAATCTAGAATATGTTGCTGCTTTGATGTTCCTTGGAAAGTATGAGGTGCTGAGCAAAGCTCCTCTTTTTAATGCTTTGTACATCCTTAAAACACATATGCAGATAA
This sequence comes from Myanophis thanlyinensis, assembly GCA_017656035.1. Lineage (NCBI taxonomy): Eukaryota > Metazoa > Chordata > Lepidosauria > Squamata > Homalopsidae > Myanophis > Myanophis thanlyinensis. The sequence goes on from JAEANM010021577.1 coordinate 5,982, forward strand.
AAAAGATGGCCATGCACATATTGAAAAAAAAGGTAGCTATTTAGTGTTGAACAGGGTTATGCAATTTGGATAATCCCTGACCTTTGGCTAGGACGGCAGAGTTTATGGGAATTTAAAGCCAAGACATCTGGACTAAATTAATTTCTATTTATGGACGTTGCAGTTTTATGTAAACGTGAGTGTGCATCACTACTTTATAAAAGTTGATAAAAAAATCAATAAATACATTAAAAGAGAACTCAAGTGAGCCATAAATAATTTATTTTTACAGTTCAGTGTGAAGAAAGTTATTTTAAAGTTGGGTTATCAATATAGCTATAAAAACTTATTGCAGAAAAACTGTGCAGAAGATAGTGTTGTGAAAGGGAAAGTAATGGATAATGTATATATCTTACAGTAATTAAATAAAAGAAAAAAGCTGTGTGTGCTTTCTGTTGTTCTTAAAACCAAGTTATATTTATTCATATCTTTACATTAATCAGAGAGGGAGAAGATTATAGTTAGAAATAACTATAGAAATCTATAGTTATTCTGATTTGTTGTTAAATATCCATATCTCTGATAGAAGGATAATAAGGAAATAAGATAATAAGCAGTACTAACTTCAATAATAGTATTACTCAGATTATCTACATGGCAGCAAGGGATGCCTCTGCACCACAGATTATATCTATAGGAGCAAGGGACTGAGCTATCTAAAGATTAATGCATTAATATTGAGAAAGAATAAATTGTTGTTAGGAGTGGCTTTACTCACTTGCAGCTAGTGAGAATGTTATTTAGAATTGAGTATTTTATAAGGGATGTTGTGCATGTACATTTCTACAAGCACAGAACTGGGCTGCAAACACATGTAAATAAGTTTAATTTTATTATTTCTTCATCTCTCACAGATTAAATCATGTTTTTCTTTATCAAATACTGCATATTATAATATCTGTTATATTGTTAATTCATGAGATACTGCCTTTAAAAAACCTTATCATTTATCATTTCCTCTACCATGGGCTTCTTTGCTTCAAAATGCCAGGCATATCGTAGAGGAAATAGAAAATTTACTGATTGAATTCTTATCTCCCGCAGTCTTCCAAGTTAGTAGATCCAATATAGCTGCTGTAACTAAAACTGAGTTCTTAATAGTTGCAATATTTGTCTCTAATGAGAACATTAACTATAGTCAACTAAAAGGATAGTCATTTTGACTAGATGCAAAGTCCAGCCTGGAGATTTTCTCAGTTGATTTTCCACCATGTATTTGTTTGCAGCATTTTTGTTGGCTGATCTAGTGAGAGAACAGAAAAGAATGTGATAGCAGTAATAAGCCACATGCTGTTGATAGGTGCCAGTGTGCCATTAACAACCTGCTGTGGATGGAGATTTCAAATTATTTAGAAAATGCCCCATTCTGACTATGACAGCATCCTTAACTGTATGTTTTTTTCAGCAGCTAATGGCTGGCTTACACATTCAGAAATTTGAGCCTGAAAACTTTATCTTGGGAATTAAACTTTTTTTTTCCTCGTGACAATAAACTGTGAATGTATAGTGGGTGATATCGAGAGCTGCACTCCAAATACATTTGGTAGGACTTGGAAGGAGAGTTGAATTTAAAGAGCTTCCATTGGGCTGCCGATGGATCTTACTTCATGACTTGCATCTTTATGGTGGAAATTTCATGCAATACATACACAAAAAAGACCAACCCAACCAAAAAATATGCATTTAAAATCTGAGAATCAAGTAGCAGATTTCTGCTTTCCAATCTTTTAAGACTTGTAGTACTTTAACACTAGAGAACATTTAAAGTTGAAATCTTTGTACCCCAGTACTCTTTGTATTACTTTATTGCTTTATTATTATTTCATTTTATTGTTTTTTTCCTGCTATGCTATATTGTTATGACCCAACATTACAACAAGAAACCTGTTATTTCTTACTTAAACATATAGTTAAAAATAGTGCTGTATTATCAATGTATGCTACTAATTTTGATCCCTTTATTCTGGAAATTATTTATTCAGAATCTATATAACATACTAGGAGTTTTTTTAAAAGCATAAATGTATAATAATACAGAATATGGAAGAAGAAAAAACCTTTTGGGATAGCAAATGGTAATTACAACTCAAGATCCTTATTTCATTAGCTATTTCTAAATTTATAACTACTACTAAATGGATCATTTATTGATTTTCCCAGTCACTGAATCTTCAGAAAAAGTCCTTGCCATCCAAATGGAACATAAACTTTTATAGCTCCCTAATGATGCTGGATACAGCTGTACAATCATTATTTTGAAATCTGGGACTTTTTGCTTCTAGATCTGCTGTAACTTAATCACATTTGTGGAAGCCTCTTTAAGTGTATGTATGCATTTATTTATTTATTTACCCTCTCCTGAGAAGGGACTCGGGGCGGTGCACAACCATCTAAAAGGAAACAATGAATAAATAACAATTAAAACCAATTAAAAGAATTAAATTGAGTGGATAATTAAAATATGAAAAATTATAAAGTTTAAAATGTTTAAGCAAATAGGTGAATGACTCATCCATCTTCTTCACTGTATGATGAAGTTTTAAGAAAGAAGTTTTCATAATGGTAGATGGAAAATACATAATCAAATGTGCATGAACAAATTATTATGGTATCTAATAACAATACGATAACATATACCGAAAGAGAATAAAACATTAATTTCTGCACAAAGCTTCATAGATTTTATCAGTATCCAATTTTCTTTCTAAGTGGTTTTTGGTTATCTTTGGACAAATAAACCAATACAAGTGTCATATAACATTGCAAAATTAATAATTTAGTTTTGTCCAAATGTTCTAGTGCAATTTGTATTTGATAGTCTTTCTTTTTTTTAAGAAAAAATGCAGTAGCTCACTTATTTTGTGCATTATTGTGAAAAATTATACCAAGCAAAATGTGAGCCATAGTATCTTCTTATAGACCTCTGAATGAAGGTGGAAGGACTTTTGAATACTTTAATGTTGATGAACAAAGCTAAAAATAACAGTCCTTGCTACATAAGCTTGTGAAGCAGTCTGAAGTGAATTAGATCCAGAAGAGTGATGATTAGATATCTGATTAGTAATTCATTTGGTGTAGTGATCTTATAATTTTTCTGCTTGATATGAAGATAAGTCATGGCAACACCCTGAGCATTGCTTTTTCTTTAAAATGAAATATGTGTGTTCAAAATGGTCTTCATTATGCAAAATGAGGACTACTGTCAAGTCACAATGTTAAAGTTGGCTTAAGCTTCAAATCAAGTCAGTCCAGGTAGGTAGAATAAGTGGAGGGCTACTTTATGTTTCAGGCAGTAAGCCAGGGGTCGGGAACCTTTTTGACTCAGAGAGCCATGAAAGCAAAATATTTGGAAATGTATTTCAGTAAGAGCCATATAATATATTTTAAGACTGAATTCAACTAAATGTGAGTATAATAAGCCTCTGAATTTATTCTTTTAAATCAGGGGAAGGGAACCTTTTTGACTCAGAGAGTTTTTGAATGCTGCTGCTCAGGTCTCCAGCAAGCCATCTTCTCTCAAATTTTGAACGTATAAGTGGATCCGAACTGCAGAAACATTGTTAGATTAACTCACTGCATTTCACCCTATTTATTCTACTGCAGATTCTCCATTCATCCCACTTCTTCCATCACATCCTTTACTTCCCCCCTCCCCAAAAATGTAAGGAGAGTATTTGCAAATAGATGAATTGTGCCCCGCTCATACTTGCAAAGGCTACATCGCAATATTAGGGTTTACGTTAAGATACATTTACCAAACCATAAACCAGTTAACTAAGTTTTTCAGCCTGTCATACAGAAAATAGCTTGGAGTGGTTTTCCATTCGGTCCCTTGTGCAAACCCAGAACATGGGGTTAATTATACAGGCCCTCTGCAAACACATACTGTGACTGTGTCCACTGAGATTCTTATCCAAAGCAAAGGATGACTATCCTTCTCATCATATGAACTTAGTTACAACTTCAGCAAAATATTGTGAAGAGTATTGCCCCCAGTTTAAAATTGCCCCCACCTGCTTTTCAATACGGCAATTTTCAATACGGTATTCACCTGCAACTCCTGTGGCCCCACCCCAGAAGCATGGATCACGCCACCCTCTTCTCTCAGCAAAGCGTTCTGATAGGCCGCAAAGCTACAAGGAGGAGGACCTTCTGGGCGATCCGAGCCAAACAACAGCGTCAGCAGAACCCGCCCACTTCTTTTCCTTTTTTCTTTTTGCCAGCTCCCGCCTTTTTCAGATTGGTAGAAATGCCAATAATACAAGGAGAAGAAAAGAAGTCCACAGTGGCAATTTGTACAAGGCGCATCCTTTTTTTTTAACCGGAAGCCACTCGCAAGCAAGGCGATTGAGTGGGGATGCAGCCATAAAATTTGAGATCCCTCTGCCAAGCCCCAGCATATTAAAAAAAAACGGAGGAAAGAAGAAGAAAAAGAAAGCATGGGATAAGCGAGCGCGTGAGCCACGTGACCTGCCCTCTTGCCTTCCCCACTCCCCCCGCCCATTCCTGCCTATAGCCAATGAGTGTGAAGACAGCTGAGCGAAGGCTATATAATCGGGGTAAGCATCACAAAAACCACCCACGATCTTTGCAATCCATGTCGGGGTTTTTTCTTTCCCTCTACTTCTTCCTCCCAATCCGCTGTGCGGCTGCAGCGAGGAGCTGAGGCAGGCGCGTGCACACCGCTGGCCCCTCGTGCTGGTGGGAGGGAGGGAGGGAGGGAGACAGACTGGGCGGAGGAAGTAGTGATGCTGCCGCCGTGCAGCTGCCTCTCGTATTGGGTACAGTATTGGGGGCGAGCCTAAGAGAGTAAAAAAAAACCCTCTCTCTATCAATGGATAGATTAAAAAGTGAGAATATGTTTTTTTTGCGAGCCAGATGAAATTCTCAAAAGAGCCACACCTGGCTCACGAGCCATATGTTCCCGACCCCTGCAGTAAGGTGTCTAGTGTCAGTCTTGCTAAATGAATGCCTCTAGTGACTGTTATACTATTGTTTCTAAAATCCATATATATCAACCTATCTTTCTTTCATTGGCAAAAATCTGTCAATTAAACTGTTGCCCACCTTCTCTGCAACAGTCTGTTATTAATATTCTTGTTTCCCTGTGTGTATGTGACATCTCTTGTTTTTTGTTAACTATGTCTTGGTAGAAATATTTGCAAGATGGCCTAGATGACAGAATGCTAAAAACAAATGCTTTGGAATTTCAATTACATGGACTTGCTTATATATCCTGGTACACGCAACTTCTGCCAGGCTTGTTGACTTTTCATAAGCACAAAATGCTTTGTGAACTTTCATAAGCATTTTACATCTTAGAGTTTTTCATGAATAGTTTTGAAGAAAAAAAGGCCTTTTTTGTTATAGTCTATTAATGGTAGTGTAAATAGTTGTCTTGCTTCCCATTTCCTTTACAACCTTTTGATTATTCCGCTTAATAAATGATTCAGTTCTTTTTTATCTGTTCTTATGCAACATTTCTAAATACATCATTTTATATTGGACCTGCGTGTGTGTATGTATATGTGTATAGCACAGTTTTTATTGGACATGAAAGGCACATGTCCTGACTAGCATTAATTTAAGCTGCTATCAAATTTCTTTAAATGTTTTAAAGATCTTGTTCTTCTAGAGTCATGTACAAAAACACACTCATTTTGAACTTTTGTTCAACTGATTTGCAATACAGTTCCAAAATTACTGCCTTTTGATAAATCCATGGCTTGGGACCCGGGTACTTACGGGACCGCCTATTGCCTCCATCAGCCTCCAGCCGACCAGTGCGTTCCCAC
>JAEANM010021578.1:0-11815 GCA_017656035.1 Myanophis thanlyinensis
CCATTCCATTCCATTCCATTCCATCTACAAAAGACTACATGAAGAAGCCCCTAAAAGATTCCCAATCAAATAATCTTATTAACATAGTTTTTTTATAATAATATAATGAGGAAAACAACAAGGGGTTTTTAATCACTTTTTAATTTCTTTTTCATTGAAAATTTCCACAAACATTTTCCACAAACATTTTCCACAAACAATTTCCACAAACATTCCACAAACTATTGTTTTTCAGTAAATATTCCAGAATACAACTTTCATGTTACAATTATTTAGAAATTATTTCCCAAAGACTATCAGAATTTTTGTTCAATCTTGGCTGTATAGCTGGCTTTTTTCAGTCTAGTAAATATATTATAAGAGGAAGAAAATGTTGGCACAATCCCAGTTCATAATGAAGATAATGTTCTTTCCATATATGCTAATTTCCACTTGACAACAAAATTATTTTAGTGGGACTCAATGCAATCTAATATATTTTTCCATCTTCATTTATTTTTCACATCATAGTCTGCTTATTACAAGCACTTTATAGCTTATTTTGAAAATATTTTGTTCACTTAAAGGCCATTCTAGCCAAGTGAAACTTCCAAATGCAGAGATTATGTTAAAGAACAAGAAATAGACTTGTGGGCATAAAATATTCGCTTGCAAACAGTATCAGGTTAGAGGGTATTAGATTTCACAACCACCACCACCCCACACCAATATTTAATTTCTAGGATAAGGGAGGTATGGCAGATAAAAGGGATTCATCTGCTGCACATTGTTATTAATAATGCATTAATGATACAAATGAACATTATTTGTAAAAAAGATGCTATATCTGGTCAAGCACTAAAGCAGCACTAAACTGCTTTAATTTATTAATAATAACTTATTAGATGGCTCCTCTTCCTATTTTTCCCACAACAACCGTTGGGCTGAGAGAGAGTAATTGACTCAAAGTCACCCTCCTGGCTTTCATAGCTAAAGTGGGACTTGAACTCACAGTCTCCTAGTTTCTAGCCTGGTGTCTTAACCACTAGACCACACTCATTTATTTAAAACAAAACAAAATTAAATTAAAACATTTAAAATTAAAACATTAAAAGCACTTTTAAAAAGTCCCTAAGATGTACTGGCATCAATGAAACAAAAACATATTTATATAGGAAAAATCACTCTGGTTACATTATCAATTCTGTCAAATATACACTTTATTTCTTGAATAAGTCACCACTAAGTCACCACTAAGTAGCTTAAGACTGTATGTTGTGTGAACTCAGTCATTTGTAATCCATAAGACTAATGAACTCAGTCAATTATGGTTTATTCTATATGCAGCTAACCATGGTTCACCATACTGTGTAAACTCAGAAGTAATATAAAAATCATCTAGTCTTTTAATTATGTTCACGAGTCACCCTGAACTGTGTTGCTGAACAAATTAGAATTGGCTTGAGTAAAAGATCTACAGTATATGACTTATAACCGCAATGACTTTATTCAACCAATAGATGGCATAGTGATCCATAGTTGACAATTTGCCTTACCACTATTTGTTTAGTGACTCTTTGAAATTACAACAGTACTGAAAAAAGTGATTTATGACAGTTTTTCACAGGTATGACTGTTACAGCATTCCCATATTCATGTGATCAAAATCCGGATGCTTGAAAACCAGCTCACATTTATGAGGGTTGCAGTATCCAGAAATCATGTGATCAGCGTTTGTGACCTGAAAAGCAAAAGTTAGTGGGCAAGCCAGATTCACTTAACAACTGTGTTATTAACTTCATAACCACAATGATTCACTTAACAACTGTGGCAAGAAAGCTCGTAAAATGGGGCAAACTCGCTGAACAACTGTCTTGCCCTGCAACAAAAATATTGGGCTCAATTGTATTCTTAAATCAAGGGCTATTTGCACTCCAAATGTAAACACACTGGAAGTCATCAGCCAATATGAAACCAAATTATTACTACAGATTTGCCGAGCAAAGCAAGAAGGAGCAACCTTCAGTTTGCCTCCTGTCCAAGCCTAATCAACTTTCAGGAAAATTGTGACTCTTATTAGTTCATACAGCAGCTGCAGGATTACGGAAAGAAAAGGTATATGGTTAACAACATCAGACTTGTAGTAAGATATATGAAAAGATATACGAAAAGCATGGCATGGGGATTGACATAAAATTGACATGTAATAAGGAGTAATTAAAAAAAGGAGTATAATCTGAATAACTAATAGATGGATGATTATAACATAATAGAAGTGTGTGTAATGTTATTATTGTTAATAGAATACTACAGATGGTTAAATGTAATTAACAGGATCAAGACGAGTGGTGACAAAGTAAGATACATAGAAAATTAGGATTGGAATTAAAAGACATGATGAAATATTGAATAAGTAGACAATGGAGTTTGTAATTAACAAATAAGAACATTATCAAATTGTATAATATATGAGCAATACTATTTTGTTTGTACTAAGATGATTGACACCCTGGGGCACACTGTTCACGTGATGATATATTTGTAAAAAACAAAAAAACTTGGAAAAAAGAAAATAAAAAGAAAACAAAGAAATAAAGATGTTATTACAGATAAAGTCCAACAAGAATGGGATACTTGAAACAAATGCACCAGTTCTCAGACTCCATCTAGTGGCCAAGGGCCAAATACCAATCTATATGTTTGGAAATTTTACCCATCAACCCTCACTCCCAAAACAAGTGCATGCAGGTGTAAAGAAAAATCCAGTTCTAGTTCCAAACCAAAAATAAAATGGAGGCTGCTTAAGGAAGGTTTATTAATGATCAGAACCAACAACAGCATGCAGTTCTGGGACAGCTGACCCCTTGGCTGGATGAACAAATGGATTTTTATAGGGTTCTGAGATGCTCCAGGGGGTTGGGCCTTGTGCCTTTTGCTATTCTAATGGTGGTGGATTAATCCTATTATGTCAAGTTCTGTCCTTAGAGCTGGGTGGGGAATGTAGATTTTAGAATCTTTGTTTTTCTACTTTTTAATCTCTTCTGGGGGAGCTGGGTTGAAGACATTTTGTTTATGAATAGCTGGCATGGGTTTCTTAATGGGCATAAAATATCTGCCTCTAAAGATTTCAGGCATCTGCTGGAGGCTGTTTCTTATAGCAGGAAGACTGGGGCTGCTTTCTGCCTTTAAGAGCATATTTCTTCTCTGGGGAAATATTCTATCCTGCCTCTTTCACCATTAAGAATAAATAATATTTTAATCTGGAGAGGGGGGCCTTCCTACACTGGGAAGTCAGACTGTATTTACTTTAGCATTTGGAATGAAACAAGCATCAAGAAGAATCCAGCCTAATCTGTGGCACATGTTCATGTGAGGATAAAAATCCACATCCCATACACATAGCATCTCTGGTGAGATTTAGATCTATTTGTATTTGTTATTGTTATGCTCACCAACTCAACACTGCTTATTTTCTATTTGGGTTCTTATTGTATGTATTTCTATTACCAGTTCCACCACCCTATTCTTTTAATAAATAGCATGTAAGCAATAGTACTTAGAATTATATACCCCTTCAGAGTGCTTTATATACTCTGTAAGGGAGTAAGCATATTGCCCCCAACAATCTGGATCCTCATTTTACCAACCTCAGGAGGATGGAAGGATGAGTCAATCTTGAGCCTGGTGAGATTCGAAGTGCCAAATTGCAGGCAGCAGAAGTAGCTTGCAGTACTACCTTCTAAACACTGCTCCACCGTGGCTCTTTAAAGCATCCACATCTATGCAAACAGTCTGTTTTATTGGAGGATAGGCGAGTTTAGCTGCAGGCCAAGTTGCACATATGTAGTGAGGACAGAATATTCATAGAATCAAAATTGGAAGAACTGCAAAGGTTTAGCCAGGGCAAAGAAACCAGACCATTGCCAAAAGTATCTCAGAATGTAGAAGCAAACCTGGTGTGGAGTGGGGATTGACAGTAGATGAATCCAACAGAGATGTAGAATTATTTTCATTTGGAAACCAGGCACCATCTCTCCTGCAAAGCTGCAGTTATAACTGAATACCTGGGATGCAAAATCAATCAAGAAGGAAAAAAAAAAAATCAAACAATGCACCACAAAAATGGAAGATTAGACCGGAAAATAACAGCAGCAAGTTGAGTTCAGTCACAAGTAAGCTAGAACAGATGAAAGAAAAGAAGCTGAAGAACAAGAAGTCCAAAGAATACCTAATCAAGAAATACAATTTAGAAACAAGGAAGATCAGTGAAGCACTGGAAATAATAAAGCAGCAAATAACAGCTATAGTCAACAGCTTCTATGTTTGTTTTCCTGATTTCAGATAACTTTCTATGATTGGGGAGGGGAATGAAGGGGAGATGATCTTACTACAAAAACTTTATCAAAGATTTCAGATGACCGTGACATGTTAAGTAAGGAAAATAGAATGTTTTAATTGAAAAAGGAGAATAGACTTATGCAGCTAATTTTGTTATTTTGCTATCAAATGAGTATTGTTTTATTCCTCTCTCTTTTAATGTTACATTTTTATTTCGAACTGGAAATGTGAAATCTCAGTCACACTCTGAGTCTTGTTTCACTTCCTATTTTTTATGTTAAAGTTTATAGTCATAGTTTTAATTACAGATATAAAAAGATCTGATACAGTATTCTGCATTTGGGAATCTGAATATATTATTGAAGATTTTATAGAGATGCAATAAATATATGAACACATGCATGGGAGGGTAATCCTGCTGCTACACAGATGTCATGTGTCTCAAAGGTCCCAACCACAATGACAAGAACCAAGCCAACAATCTTGGTGCAATTTTGGTTTATTTACATGAGGGTTAGGCACACATTGAATGCTGCTACTGCTGTAAAGTCAGCGGTGGCAGCCTCTGTCTGCCAGCTTCTTTTATACGAGCCACCATTTGGTAGTTTCACTATCCACATGTGCTCCCCTTCACTATTTCACTGGCAGCTGTAAATGTCTCTTCACCACCACTCATGCCAGATGTCTTATCAGCTGTAGCCTCCTGTTGTGGCCCAACAGTGGCCAGCTGAGCTGTTGGTGGAATCTGACAGCGATGAACACTATGGGACTGCCCTGGAGGCTGAGGAAGACTCTTGGGGGGGGGTGTTCAAGTCAGAGCTGGGACTAGAGAGGCCTATCAGCCACCAGTTGGCTTCTAAGTCAGGGAGCAGTGAGGAAGAACAGAGGGAGGCTGTTCCTGACATGCGTATGTGTAGGGCTGCGAGGAGGAGGGAGCAGCTTCGGAAGCACAGCCAGAGAAGAAAATAGAATACAGGTGGCTAATGATTGACCCCTCCTGGAGAACTTATAGGAGGAGCAAAGGGAGGGGAACTTTGTAGGAAACAACAGTTTTACTAAGTCAGCCGTGTAGAAAGGAGAATCTGTGAGTTTCTATCAAGCCTTGTTTTAATTGACATAGCATTCTGGGCTCTCAGCCAGGGAATTGCTTATCTCCCCATTAGTTGTGGCATACAGCCAGGTATGCTTTTGTGTGGTTTGAGACCTGAAACAGAACACCTCCCACGTAGTACCACTCCATGCTTCAGCCAGGGCCAGTCAGACACACTGCAAAAACATGGTAGGCTCCACCAGAAGCGCCACCATCATGCCTTGGCGCTCTGGTGTCCCCGATGGCCAGCTGGACTCCTAGAACACCACACAATGCTGAAGCAAAAGAGTAGCTCCAATGTCCATCTGGGGAACCGATGGGAGCTGATAGGAAGCACTGCCAGTGTGCTTCTTCGCTCCATTGTTTCCGATGATCAGCTGGGCTCTGTAATGCAGCCAAACACCTCGGTGAAGATTTGCCCAATGCCTGTCACTTCCACTCGTTCTAATCCACCACCACCCCCAATATGGCAAACCCCAAAGGGGTTTGACAATGTGAATATTCCAATCTACCCATTTGTAAAACATAATTCTGGCACCAGGAAACCTATAGATTTTATCATTGGTAGCCACTAGGGCACGAGTAATAAGAACCTTAGCCCAACACAACTGCAGTTGCTCCAGATGAGAGAATGGCTGTTCTGAAATGTTTTTAAGCCTCAGAATAAAGATAACAATAAAAGATATAAGTCAAAAAACATATATTTAATAATCAACAATGCTCTAATTAATGTACAACTTATATCCAATTTATATGCAAAGTATGATTAGTATTCATCCTCCTCTCCTTCTCCCTCTTCCTCTTCTGAACTTCTGTAGATATAAAAAGGAATAAAAGATGGTATTACAGTGTGTTTATAACACTACATAGTCTAGAAAGTAGAATGCACATGTTGCTGCTAAGAAGCAGAGAATCAGCAATGTTGTCACTGTTTGCTTTTCCTACCAGCCTTCCCTTCTGATGCCTATCTTGCTAAGAGCTTTGTGGTACAACACACTGCCTCATGGGAAGTGAACTCATTTACTGAATTAGGCCAGTTTCCTGGACGGGCACAACACATGGAGTCATAAACTAGACAACCACATTTTGATCTAGTATCTCAAGTGAGCCCAGCCTAAATATGATTGCTAAGAGAATAATTCAGATCCTGAGAATATTAGTGATTGTAGGAGGATTCTAACACAGAACACAGGGTGAGGAGCAATTTCAACAACACTCTGGTACCCAATCTCTTGAGAAGAAGGCTCAATAACCACCCTCACTTCTTACAACAGCTACTTTTAGTCTGGCAGCATCACTTTCTATGTATGTTAGGATAGGGGAAGAGATAAGTGAAGTCCTAAAGTGAGCAGTAAAACAAACTTCCAGAGACCTCACACTGGCCTTCCAACAAGACTGGGGAAAGACCTACCTTGCTCCAGCTTCTTTTTCTTAACAAACTTGAATGAAATTAACCGTTTACAACATTAATACATTTTGTAAGCCTCCTGGAATTATCTATATGGGAGTTGGGCAGCTGTAAAAATTTGTTTAATAAATAATAAATAAATGAAATGCATGACTATTTCCATGTCCTAGCAAACAAGTATCTGTATAAATTAAAGTTATTTCAATAGGTAGGAAGAATAAAATGGATGCAATTAATAAACAGAGTACTATTTATTCCTAATAAACCTATGTTTGGAAGGATTCTTTCTCTGACATCCAATTGTAAATTTATTTTGGAGTAAAACACACTATATTCCCAGGAGGTTATCTGTGAATTGATTATAAAGATCAGGATGTGTATTTTTATGTCAAACCCAGAAACCCAGGCAAAACATAATACTATATTGTACACTGAGTTATTTTAAAGAGTCCTTCGAGTTTCTGTTTGTTTGTTTTTCACTTCCTACCCTTTTTCAACAGCCCTGGCATCTTTTTCTCTAGTTTGCCAACTCAGTCTCATTCCGTACTTTACTTTACTTTCTACCTGAATAGTACGGCTAATTAGTAGGATGCAGTATTGCAGGCTAATTCTGCCTACAGCCAGGAGTTACATCCTGACCAGCTGAAGGTTGACTCATCCTTCCAAGGTCAGTATTGCCCACAACAATATTTCTGTCATATTGTTGGGGGTGTTATTCTAACACAATAAACAGTTCAGAAAGTGCTGTGAAGCACTGTGGGAGAGTATAGAAATTTAAGTGCTATTGCTTTTCCTAATTTTGTTGCAAGATACTAGCTTCCTCGCCAGAAAGCAACAGTTGACTTCTAATTCTACATTTTCAGTTTCTATTAAGCCAAGCTAATATGAAATCATTATACGAGGGTTATCCACAAAATAGATTACGTTTTGTGATAGAAAAAAAAACAAAGTGTAGGAAAAACAATTATTATATACACTTGAAAGTGACACTTAAATACTACTTTTCAACATATTCTCCGAACAAACTGAGGCACTTATAGCGGTGAACAAGCTTTGTAATTCCATTGTCATAAAATTCAGCCGCCTGAGACTTGAGCCAGTTCATTAGTCACAATGCTCGGACGTCCACTCCACTGTTCATCATGATCGTTAGTTCGGCCATTTTTAAACTTAATGCACCATTGGTGCACTCCATCTTCAGTGATGATGTTGTCCCCATACACTTCACACAGTTGCCGAAAAATTTCAATCGGTTTATGGTTTTTTGCCAACAAAAACTTTATCACTGATCGCACCTCACAACTGGAGGGATTTTCAATTGCAGCACACATTTCAAATGTTTGCTGTGAAATAACGGGCAATGATACGAACCTCCCACTACCACGACTAGATGCAGACTGAGCGGCGGATGCACGGAGCAAAGATGGCCGTGCTAGCTTCTCCCCTTCTTGCTAGAGACAAAAACGTAATGTATTTTGTGGATAGCCCTCATACATTTTAACATACATTTGAAAATATGATTCTCTGAACTAGAAAATTAAGAACATCAGGAACATCAGGTATCCATGTGCAAATTCTTATATTCTCTCCATGCATTGTAGTGTTGCTAGGCTAGATTTTTCAGAAAGGACTTATATTTTGTCTGAGGAGATCTAGATCTAATTTTTCATATCCACAAAATGTTCCATTGCTTTGTTTGTCCTGAATTTCAGCAAAGAATTCTAGAGGGAAAAAAATCTCCATTCCTTCTTTATACAGTATTTTCATCCATTTGATAGAGAGAAATAATAGTTTTATTGTTTTATGTTTTATTTTAGATTCCATGCTATTTTAATTATATCATGCTCTAGCAGCAGGCTTTATTAATTTATTAAGCATTTCCATTTCTAAAAAGAGCTATTTGTCATAAGTTACTGCGAGTTTTCTGACTGTTCTTCAAAGAGTAAATATAGGATCCAGTTGAAACACAGATGCAAAAGCAAAACTGAAAAAGTTCTGACATTCTGGTCCTTAACTGAGAACAATAAAAGCTATGGTCAAACTTCAAGAAAACAAAAATATTGTCTCAGTTGCTTAATCTCTGCTACAAACTTTAAAACCATCCATTTGATGTGTCAAAAATGTTCACTGCTCTTTTCTAAATTGCCTATCTTTTAATATGAAGGTTGCTTTTTCTCCTTCTTTTTCCTATTTCCTACTAGACTTTTTTTTCTACTGTTGCACAATGAAATAAGCAAATTATGAGATGTTTCACACATTAAGTATCCTATAAATGAGGATCAGATGCATTCTGAACCACTTCAGAAATCCTTAAAAGAGACATAATTCTGATTTGCACATTGAAGCTACTTACGTTTTCTTTGAAGTGCCTTCTGTTTCTGAAGTGCTGATGAAGAAATTAAAAGCACAATTTAATATTGCTCTGGCAGCAGTTGAATATTTTATCATTCCCTTGCTAGTTTGGCCTACTCATTGATTTGTTTGTTTATTCAATTTAATTGCCACCCATCTTGTTTTAAAGCAACCCTGGGAGGTTTATATCATTGAAAGCATTAAAACCATAAAAGATAAATATTTCTGAAATAAAACCAGTTATAATCAAAGATAAAGTTAGTAAATAAAAGATAACTCAAAGATAAAAGATGGGGAAGAAGAAACTGTACAGTGAGAGAGATGTGGGATTGTCTCTTAATTCATCACCCACCTCCAGAGAGCTGCTTTCCTGTTGGGGGCCCTAGCCATCTGCCAGAGCCAGGTCTTCAGGTCCTTATGGAAGATCAGAAAGGTGGGAGCTGATTTCACCTTAAGAACTGAGATGTTCCAAGGGAGGGGAGAGGAGTCGCAGCGCAGCAGATGTGGTTCTTCTCCTGTACTCTGCCAACCAAACTTTCTTGACTGACAGGGTCTGCAGCCTGTCTTTTCTGCTGGCATGGTGGGGTGAGCCAACCTCAATGGGCTGAGACTTTTCCTCAAGTAACCTGGACTTATGCCATGCAGATCTTTAAGGGTAATAACTAATACTCTGAACTGCATCCCCAAGCAAACCAGCAACTATTGAAGTTCATAGAGGAGTGGTGTAACATGGCCTCTTCTAGAGTATGTTGTATGTTGCAGCAGCACTTGCACCAGTAGACACTTGTAGGTAAGGTGGCATTTTGTATGGGTCCTCCATGCACTGGATCTACCATTTTAGTCTTCTTTTTTTTTTTTTTTTTCAAATACTACTGCTTTAAACTTACAAAAATATGTCTCACAGTGTGGTCTCCTTTGTTGGAAGTTCAAACATGCTTTGTAGCTAAATGAATTTGTGGCGGACGAGAGCAAGTCTCTTTTGTGCCCAGCATCACAAGCATTGTGCAAGACATTTCTCCAATCCTTGACTGTGCCAGCAAGAAAATCAATTTTGTAAGCATCATTAACTCAATTCACTTACAGCCAAAGAAAGTGAGAGGATTTCATAAAATCTTCCTTAACAGAAATTATTTTGGATGTTTCCTGCACTCAGCTAGGAACTCCCATCTGGGTTCACGAAGAAGGATGGTCTGGAAAGAATGCTGATTTTTGCCTTGTATTTTCAACCAAATTAGTGAGTGCTAGAACTAGGAGGTATCCTCTGTGTCCGAGTTCTACTTCCTCCATCTGAATTTTTAACTCAAAATGCTCTTAGAATCTGAAATATTTCAGCTACTAAAAAGAGACCCTTCATTTTTTTGGTGATGATTTTGCACTTATAGTACAGGAGAAATTAGGATATTAACATTCTGTAGGCAGTGTATTTTGTATTTGTATAGCAAAATGTTTTTTGGCGTGTAGAGTTGTTAATTTTAATAACAATGAAATTGCAATAGTAACAGTATAAATTAGATGTTGTTTTAAACAAATGTCCCATGTAGAAGAATCTTGGAGGAAAAAAGTTCTAATTTAAAGAACAATCCTTGACAGACTGTACTACTCACTCAGTGTTTGGAGAGGTTCCACTAGTCTCTTTTTCAGATCTAACAAAGAAAAGACAAATGTTTTATCAGAATAGAAGTTAAAAAGAACTCTGCTGCAGCTAAGATTGTCTCCTGCCCAGGAAATATCTTGAGCAAAAAGAAAGTTCTAAGTTGAAGAACAGCTCTTGACAGACTGTACTACTCACTCAGTGATTGGAGAAGTTCCACTAACAGGAGTCTCTTCTTCAGACCTGTCAAAGAACAGAAAGACCTTTTAACAGAACAGAAATTAAAAAGAAATGTTTTGTGGCTAAGCTTGTCCCCCTCCCAGGATGGGAAGGTAATAGCTCATTTGTTTTCAAACTTCTTAAAAAGGAAAGAAATTTTAAACTGATTTTCCTTGATCTCAGGAATTTTAAGACATTAATATTATGCATGACCGGCTAAGAGATTCTGGGAGTTGAGATACACGTGTCTTAAAGCCTCTGTCATTGAAAAAGTCTATAGAAAAATTGTCCTCTGGAACATGGCTACCATGAGCGCCAATCTATTGGAGATTTTTTTTCTTCTCCACAAATTAAACAAAATATCACTTTATCCAATTTGCTTGCCTATAGATTAGGGCTGGGAATTTCGAGAGTATAGCAACTATGAAGCACAATCTTATTATATAAATATGATTTTGTAAATCCAATAGCTCTAAGACAGCTTCATATTGTTTTACAGTTTTTCTAAACAGTTTACTGAGTCACTATATTACTCCCAACAATCTGAGTCCTCATTTTATTAATACCAATAGGATGGAAAGGAAATTCAATCTTGAGCCGGTCAGGCTCGAACTCCCTGGCAATGAGCAGTGAGTTAGCCTGCAATAGTGCGTTCATGTGCTACCATGACTCTTTCATAAATTCAATGAATTAGAATCTATGAGTAGATGTATTTTCAAGTAAATAAATAATGTCCCGCACGTATAACACTATAGGTACTCACAATTTCTTTGAACTGGCCTTTTTAACAGGCTCTGGAGGTGGAGGTGGAGGTGGAGGTGGAGGTGGAGCCGGAGGT
>JAEANM010021579.1:0-11815 GCA_017656035.1 Myanophis thanlyinensis
TCCTTATTTATCTTCCCTGGAATGCCCTGAGAAGTGGAGAAAACGTCCTCACACCACCACGACCATAACCACGCCCCACCTTTGGGTGTTTTGGAAAACAGCTTGACCCCCTCCTCTCTGGGGCAGCCCCCCCTCAAATACTGGAGCCCTGCTCTCCTGTCTCCCCTGGCCCAACCCAAACGGATCGGCGCTTTCCTTTCCTTTGGAGTTTTTCCATCCCCAATTAATGATTTCGTTCCACAACATCAAATAGCAGCTACTGACGAACACTTTGCATCAAGGGAAGCACTACTTTCTCCTCCCTCTTCACACATGCTCTGGTCTCGATCATTATCAGCACATCGTCAGGTGTGGTTTCCTTCTTATTTCAACGTGTGCGCATGAAACGCAGGGCTGCCCAATGTCATGTCGAGCTGGGTCCTTAGGAGTAGAATAGAAATTCTTTTAATTAGACTCATTCTTATTCCTTTCTTTTCATGCCACCCACTTCTCTTCCCGCTTCCTCCCTGTCTCATTAGCTTCCTCTGGTGATGGAGACTCTGGAGGCATAAAAGGAAAAAGCAGCACTTGGATCAGAAAAACGGAAAGCAACACTGGAGGCTCATCCTCGCTTCCCGAAACGCTTCTTGGGGAGACTCTCCTTGGTGACACTTCCAAGGTTTGCTACACATTATGGATATATCTATTTTTTTTTTTTTAACATGGCAGCTCTGAAGTGATTAAGGCTCTTCATGACCTTTTTTTGTATGTCTTACCCAGAAGAAGGGAAAACTGCTTAGTGCAAATGCATTTCCAAGTGCCTTAAGGGGCATTTAGCTAACAGCCTGGACTTTGTGTTGTCTCGCTTTGCCAAACGGGAAGAA
Source organism: Myanophis thanlyinensis (assembly GCA_017656035.1). Lineage (NCBI taxonomy): Eukaryota > Metazoa > Chordata > Lepidosauria > Squamata > Homalopsidae > Myanophis > Myanophis thanlyinensis. Next base: position 864 of record JAEANM010021579.1, read on the forward strand.
CAGCTCTGTAAAACGGTGTAGGTGGACGGTTTAAGCAGGCGGCTCGAAACAGGAATCATGGCTGCCAAATCAAGTCTTACTGCTAGAGAACGGGCGAACACGCCCTAGGGCTTCTTCTAGCCCTAGGAAACCACCAACACCCTCAGGAGGCCCTAGACAGACTCCTCGTCAACTCTTGATTTTGCTAAAAGGTCCAGCTCTTTTGAGTTCTTTCTGATGTACTGTAAGCACAATCCTCGTTGTGTAGGTGCCTGCAATTGTCTGAAATTCATTCCGAGCAGCTTCAGCTACTGGACTCGTTTCTGCTATGAAAAAAAAAAAACAGTCTTTGAATTGCACAAGAGTGACCCCGTATTGGACGGTCGTCTACGGAGGCTCATGCAACTATGGGCATCTTTAGACGGAAGTTGCTTCCGCCACACAAAAGTCAGCCTGCCCGGGGGAGAGAGCCTGACCCCTGGTATTCCATGCAGGGAAAGCCTGGCTTAGAGCCAGGCCAGCCCCACTTCACGGACTTCTAAACCCTTTGCATAATCTGGTCAGGAATAAGATTTGTGTTTCTCCGTCATTCATTTCCTACCCCCCAAATTCTTAAAAGAAACTCATGGAGAGAGAAGGCCAAAAGGCTGGGCTCCCCACCCACCCCCGCGCTGCCCCTTTAACTTGCGTGCTGGGTGACCTGATCTCACATGTTGGTGTGGCAGGAAAAGGTTTTGATCCAAGTGGGATTCCTACCCCCACCCCAAACCCCAAGGGGTATTTTTTTTTCAGGCTTTTCGGTGGCTCTGCAGAAATAGGTTCTTATCTTCCCTCTTTAGAAGTCTGGAGAAGAAAACAGCGCAGAACCATAACAGGAGATCATCGGAAATAACAATTGTTTTGCACAAGGCGTTCAATCGGTTCAGGGAGATGGGGGGGGGGGTGCAGCTCCAGGGGCCGGAGCTAAACTAACTTCCCCCAGCGCCACCAAACCGGGCAACAGCATCTCTCTGCTTGTGCTGTGTTTCCCTTCCCCACCCACACACCCTGCAGCCACACAAGCAAGAAAGAGGGAGCAATAGTCAAGCTCTCTCAATATAAGCCCATTGCAGTACTGCCTGGGGTACTACTACCTTACATCCCACTGGGGCTCTCAGATCATATTTTAATAAGTCTTTTTAAAAATTCTGCAGTCGGAAGAAGCAGTCCATCATGTTTATAGAGCGGCTAGGACTCCCTCTAAAGATTTAGCCGGGACCTCTGTGGCTTTGCTGGTGGTGCATCTTTGGGGGGTTTTTGAAATGCCCATGCTAAGAAGTAACCCAGTTTCATAGCTGGCTGGGCTTTCCTTTGTGCAGTTGCACCCTTTGCTGATTCTCTTGGCAAGACCTCCCAAGATTATATTCAGCCTCCAAAACTGTCTACGCTCAGTTAAAAAAAAAACTTAAATGCGCTAATTTTTCTCAACGTAGAAAGTCACCAGCCAGAGAAACTGAAGCAGACACAAATCTTACGGCAAATATTGAAGCTTTACTAATTTCAATAGAACTAGTTTAAACATTTTTTTCTGCTGATTTTATTAGTCCTTTGAATGCTATATGTGTTAAGCAAAATAGACATTTGCGTGGGTCCACATTTAACACTGATATTCTTCTCTAGTTAGACTTCATAACAGTGCTGTCAATCAATTGCAATGTGTTTCCCTTTCTTAAAAGACTCTTTTCTTCTTCACATCGATCAGAGCAATTAAATGTTAACATTTAATTAACAAATTAATAAATGCACTCCAGCATTTCAAAAAAAGATAATCTACTAAAACACTAGAACATGCATTTGGGTGACTAATTTTTAATTATGTGTCTCCAACTTCATGGAGCTGTGTGAGAAAAGCATCTGAGCTGCTACTGAACATTTCTCAGGTCCACTCTGAATACCACCAGAGATGAAAAGCTTGTTTGGCTTCATTGATCTCTTACTGAAAGGGGAGTCGAGAATTTGGGAATCTAGCAGGCAGAGAGTGGATAAGGTGTGCCTTAGAAAATCTCCAAAGCCGAGTCTGAGCAGCAGGAGTCTTACGGGGGTCTAGAAGGAATGGCCTGGCCAGCTGCCCTTTCAGTTTCAGGCACTTCTTCATGCCCCAAGTTTTCCAAGAATGTTTTTAGACATTCTTGAATTTAAGACATCAACAGCAGAGGGAAGTAGAGTTCCTGGCACTTCTGGGCCTTGGCGTTAATTCCAAATAAAGAATTGGCTAGCACCAGCTGTAGTTGTAACTCGGTGTTGCTCAACTTTGCTGATTTTGTTTTTTTAGGACTTTGGACTTCAGCTCCCAGAATTCCCCTAGTGAGCATGCTGGCCAGGGAATTCTGGAAATGGAAGCCCACACATCTTAAAGTCAGCAAGGTCGAGAAACACCATCGTAAGCCATCATCAAGGCAATGAGCTGTTCAAGCACTCATCTGCTTATCCGTTGTGCCAAAAGGCACGGTGAAAATGACAGTTTGTCTGCAAAAGCAGCTTTTCATATGCCCCGTTTAGTTTACCTTTCTGGAGCAGTGATTATGACACACAGGAACCGTGTTATTATTTGCTTCCAGGAAAATTGTACTTGCTTTCACTCATATTTCTGCGTGGTTCTCCCTAAAAGAGTTTTACTCCCGTTTGTGGGCATTTGCCTGTACTTGCTTACTTTTGTGATGGGAACCAGGCGGGAGGAGTCCTAGAACCAGTTTCCTTGAGCCAGGCCTGCTTAGACCTTCTTGAACCCGGGTCATTCCTGATGATTTCCAATTCCTGATGATTTCCAGAGTTTCCCTCACCTCAGCAGCCTAATTTAAGGATAAAATCTACTTGGTGTTCTTACGGCTAAACCATTGGGAGTAAAAACAAAAAAAACCAAAACCCTTTGTGCAGCTATTATAACTCGCCCAATCTGTTCTACGCGGGGAAAACTCCAGTAGCCCTGAAGACTTCTCCTCTTAGCAGCCTCTCCCAAATTCTCCTCCAGCTGTGACGCCTCTTCTCGGCCAGCTTTCTTGGGAGCTGGGCAGCTGTTGAGCTTGAAACGGCACAAGGGGAATACACGCAGACTATATTTTTAAATAATGTTGGGGTGGGGGAGAACGGCTTAATTTAATAAAATTAGATAGGATCCAGGTGACCAGAAATAAATTATCTTTGGGAACATCTTACCAACCAGTTTGTGGCAAGCAAGTGGGCTTGTTAAATCAGGTTAAGCCAGACAATTCCTCAAAATCAAAGGCCTCCTGATGCCCACCCCTGCAAAGCAGAGTTGTAAAAAGGTTTCCATAAATTATGGATATTTTTTTTATTTTTTGGCACGGGTGGATTGCAGATCCAGTCCCCTCTCCTAATAGTGCTGTATCTGTATTGCATTCCATTACCAAACTAACCCATTTTCATGGTTGCACAAATACTGTACACTGAATCCTTAACTATCAAATGCAGTAGGTAGTCCTGGACTTACAACAGTCCATTTAGTGACCATTCCAAGTTGCAACAGCATTGAAAACAAGCTACTTGTGACCATTTTTCACACTTCGGATGCTTGACAAATGGTTCACATTTATGATGGTCACAGTAGGGTGGGGAGGGGGGAATCACGTGATCTCTCTTTGTGACCATCTAGCAAGCAAAGTCAATTGGGGGAGCCAGATTTGCTCAGCAACCATGTTATTAATTTAACAACTGCAGTGATTCACTTAACAAACATAGAAGGACAAAACTCAACAAATTTCTCACTTAGCGTAGATTTTGGGCTCAATTGTGGTCGTAAGTCGAATGACTACCTGTAGAGTGGCATAAGTTGAGAAAAAGGGTAAAACTAACAAAGCATCTTGTATGAAGGCTAAACCTTTACCTGGCCCAGTTAAAGATATTGTGCAAGAATAGTGGAAATTCTGGGAATTGAACTCCACAGACCTTAAAGTTGCCATGGTTGGAGAGCCCTGCTCCAGAAGGCCTGGGATTATGACTGGGAATACTTTCCTCATGCACAGCATGCTGGCTTCCAGACTGGGAAAGGCTCTTTTGTAATTAAAGCAACTTTTTTCAGTTTACTGGGATAACAGTATGTTTGTTTGAATTCTTTGTATCCAACCAGTATTGCCACTTTCAGCCCTTATCCAGTTGCTGCATGTCATTGTGGTTTTCATGTACTCACATAATATGAGGACACGGGATATGGAGACGCCCAAAACAATTAAGCAGCAAATGTTCTGAAGAGCAGGCAGTATTTTCTTCTCATTTTAGATAATGGTAAGTCATTAAAGGTTTACGCTGTCCGACTCCCGACGACTCTGGATGGCTCACAGCAATCTGCTTTGTTAACAGACGACACAGACCCAACAATTTGCGGCAGTGTTCTGTCTAGAAATATAAGTAGTATTTCGTAATCTAGTTAGCTTTTTTTGGTGATTTCTTAGGACCATCTGAAATTCAGAAGCAGGGAGGGTAGTAGTAGACTATTTGCAAGCATATTCTTTTGAGTATGAGGAAGAAAGTAAGATTTTAAATGGCTACTTAAGGAACTTGATGGTATTCTATAGCAGTGTTTCTCAAACTTGGTCACTTTAAGGTGGATGGACTTCAACTCCCAGAATTCTGGGGATTGAAGTCCACCCACCTTAAAGTGGCCAAGGTTGTAATATTTGTCTCTAGATTTCTATTATGTTTTAACTATTAGTTTTGTGGTTGCAGCCAACAAGATATTTTCATACATTCTTTAAGCCATTTTTAAAGCAGCCATGGGTGTGCAAGATGCCACACATTTTCATCAATCTAAATGTAATCTAGGATTGTGAATTGATTGTGAGAAGTATCTTCTTCCTGGTATCGGGACTCATTTGTGGCAAATATTGCCTTGTGTTGCGGAACAAAATAACATTTGTATACTGGAACTATACAATTTGCACTTTGTCCAGCATTATTCATGGAACTGGTTGGCTTTGATGTAGGTGGAACTTTGCCATGCTGGAATGTCCCAGTTTCAGAAACTTCTCAAAGGCTTCCACAGTTCCAAATTACCCATGTATTCCTGGGCATAAAATGTCCTTCTGAGAAGATGGAGCAGTGGAGAGTGGTCCTCGGATACCAACCTAAGGATCTTTGCAAACGGTTTGCATCCCATTCTCACCACAAAACTGAAAGCATCACATTGATGTCTGCTAAGGACAGCGAGACAAATGCAGTTAGGTAGAAAATCTGTGTTTGGCCTTCTGTATATAGCTTAATTTTGGAGATCATCAGAATTGTTGAATGCTATTGTTGTTGCATGCAGGTATAGTGAGTCAGCTAGCACGGTGTAAGAAATGTTTATTTGGCCCCAGCCTTATAACTGTTTCTCATGTAAGGTGTACTGCACAACTAAAAGCACAATTTGCTTTACTCGTTAACAAGACAGGACCATGACGTATCTATAATGACAAATTGAATGTGGCAAACATACCATTCCTTTTTTCTAACCTGGGTGAGAAAAACTATATTAGAGAGGTAGGGGCAAACAGTATATCAGTGTTTCTCAAAGTTGGCAGCCGGAAGATGGCTGGACTTCAACTCCCAGAATTCCCCAGCCAGCTTTCTTCCAGCAGCCAAGGCTAAGAAACACTGCAGTATCCTATCTACCCCCTTTCTCAACTTTTGGGGAATCTAATATACCTGCACTCCCCCATCTGTCTGTGACCCATCAACAGCTGGGCCATCAACAATGACCCATCAACAATGCAGAACAGGACTGTGAGTACCACCGAAGCTGCTTTAGCTCAATTTCTTGAAATATCTGCCTTGTAATAATGTGCCAGTACAAACAAAAGAGGTTTGTTGTTTTGCCAGTCGCGCTGCTTGCTTCCCAGCACAATAAAACAACTATATCGGGACCTACATGAAAACACCGATAAATACATTAACATGTGAAGAGAAAGAATATGGTTGTGTTGGTCACGGCTGATGGAAGAAGTCTTTACCTTTGTAGAATTTTTAAAGTCGATTGTGTTTCCTATAGCAGAGTCATAGATGAGTCTCTTGTTGGTTTAAAAAGAAAATCAAACCTTTGAGGCAAAGGATTCACTTGAAGGTTCACCCAGTTATTTCTCAAAAACACTTTCCATTTAATACATTGTAGTTAGATTTCAATTCTTTCTCTGGGCTTTTAAGAGCAGTTTAAATAATAGTTACTTCCCATAGGAGGGAGGGAAGAAAGATTATTCCATGAAAGACTACATGTAGATAAGTAAAGAATGGATGAATCCTGTCAATGTTTGCATGAGCCACCAGAGCTATTGATTTGACTTTTGCAAAATACTTTTGCCAAATCTTTTTGTTCTAATCATTGAGGGATGTTGTAAAATTGCACTAACCTTTAGTTTGGATATTACTGATTAATATTCTTGGGGGTGGAAGCAAATTACACAGCCCTTTATATATTTAAATACTTTGTTCACTAACTAGAGTAATTCCTTTCTGGTTTTTTCTTTGGCATTGTATAATTAAGATACAATCGTTTCATTGATGATATATCAACGAGTGGATTTCCCAATTTGATTTTATAATCAGAATCATACAAAATGGATTAAGTACAGTATAGTGAGCGTAATCATTCCTAAGGATTCTCAGAATCTCTTGGTTGTATCATATTCTGCTGTTCATGTTGAATCTCCTGAATGTTTTAACAGTTACATTCTCTCAGGTTCATTAACTGAAAAAATGTATGTTTATGATCATGTAGCAGTCTAAAGCATGGAAATATTTTACAATAAAAATGTTTTGTAGAATCACATTTGAATATTTAAATATGTTAAAATTTATGGTGTAATGCTGCATTTTTTAATTCAAATACCAGGAGTCCAGACCAGGTTAATATATTTCTTTTGTTTTTGCATGATGTAATCTGCCATTATAATCTTATTTTTACTCAGGATCTGTTAGTCACAGACTATGTTTCCAATCAGGGGACATCTTATCCAACCATCTTTAAGCTTAAGGTTTTAGCAGTAATGTCCAATATACCTAAAACATATTTTGGTAAGAAGCAAAGTGTGCTGTTAAAAGAAATGAAAATAAATATGCTTAGGTCTGATGATGAACAAAAAAACAAAGTTTAACAGAATTTCTGGGTTTTGTTTTTTTCAAAAAATGTAAATGATTTGTGGTTATAGCGTACCAGCTGATTAGCAACTAGGAAACAATTACTGATATATCATAGCCAAGCTAAAAATGATGTCCGGACAGTGACCTATAATGGCTGTTTTCAATATATAGCAATAATCTTTCTGAAATGGTTTGCTTTAAAATTGTGTACAAGTCACCTATACTGAAATTTTAGTTTTGTCTTTAATTGTTCTTGCTTGGATTATTAATTGTATTTAATTTAAAAATCAGTAAGATTTCGTATCAAAAGAAAACTAGCTGACCTGTGGTATAAAAATCTGAGCAACCACCAGGTGGCAGCAAAAGCAAAGCACTTTCTGTATCCCTTTGCAACTGGTGTGTGTGTGGGGGGGGGGGGGTATTCAGAATTCTGCAGCGAGATCGGATGAGCATGCATTGCCTCTTCCATTAGTCCATATATGTGAGCAAAGTGTGAGCAGTGTAATGTTTTGCACACACCATCTTTTGAATTGTGCCTGTATTTTGTTTACACATCTTTATTAGTTACGTAACAGCTTAAGAATGCAATCTTAAAAAACTAAAATTATATCCAAAGATTGGCACAAATGTGTCAACGGTTTCTAGTGAAAAACCCATCTGTTTCAGAAAAAGGTCCAGTTGTGCTGTAAAAACAATAAAAGATACAGACAATGGTGCCTTCACAGTTAGTTTATTTTACCGTTGCAATCAGCCAAATTGGCTACAAAAAATAAATAAAGTAGAGGGCAGCAATTTGAATAACCCAACATTAGATGTCTATGGTCTGTTATTATTGCCCCGTCTCATTATTAAAACAAAAACTAGACTTTAGATCAAGTATCTATCCATTTAAATAAAAAATTAGTGCAGGTCAACTATTTGGACAAAAAAAAAACCAAAACCCCAAAGATGTTAAATATTCCCATAGATACCTCCACTTCAAATTATAAAATGTAGAAAAATGGTATATCTTACAGTAACAAAACACAAACGGGTTAAGTACTTCAGTCTGTTCCAAAATACTTCTGCCCAAAATGTGTAGGTGCAACTGGATGAACCTCTGTTGTCAAAATTGTGATATCTGGAAATTCCTGGATTATTGATTTGGCACCTTAAAAAAAAGGAAAACTATAAATTATACATGTAGCTACATTGATTTTCTACTTCTGGAATGTACCCTTATCCAATTATTACCAGCTTTAATCAACAGCTCTCTTCCCGTATTTTGTGAACAGTTGTATTATCTTTGGACATATAATTAATTTCTATATGAAAGCTTACATGTGACAAGTTTCCACAGCTGTCAACAAGAAATCCAATGATACTTCTATAATACATAAATGACATTCTAGAATATTCTTATTTGCATAAGAAAAAACCTCAATGTGTTCCTCATAGGCTCCCAAGCTCTGTTTTCACTGGCAGAGCATTGCAGGAGGCCGTGGCAACCGAAAACGGAGCTTGGGAGCCCATTTTCGCTGGCAAAAGCACCGTGTGCGGATCCTTCACTGTTTCCAGGGTGGCCCCACAGCCAGATCTAAGTACCGCATGGGCCAGATCCAGCCCCCAGCCCTTGAGTTCGACACCCCTGCCTTCCATGAAAAGAGAACTAAACTTCTTTCCCACAAATGCCCTTATTTTATGACTTGCCTGTTTGCCTGTACTTACCATGGGGGGTAGAGAACAGACTCAGCAGGATTATAACGTTGGGCTGAACCCCGTGTTCTATGAGAACTTTTACGGCCTCGATCACAGTGTTGCCGGTGCCTGATACATGGGTGGGGGAGGGGAGTGGAAAGAGAGGGGCAAGAAAGCAGAGGTGAAATATCCAACTGCCTTTTCAAACTTTGTGCCAGAGTCATCTTTCCTTTCAGTATAATTACAATTGGAGTTAATAATCGTGGCACAATCTATTCCCAATTTCTTTTTAAGAAACTTCTGTAAAGCGTTTGGCTGAACGGAATAGTTTGGAACTTGGAAAGAAATAGTCAATCGTTAAGTATTTCATGAAGATTTAAAAACAGGTGGACATGCCATTACTTAAATTACCTTAGCAAACTCCCATTATTCGTTTTATATGATTAGACATCTCTTACTCAATATGTGCAGCCCAGGATCCATGTTTTGCCAGCTCAATGAGATCAAGGAACAGTCCTTCCAGCAAAGCATGGAACTTGTGTATTTTACGGATCACAACAAGCTAAGGCTTCCCTCACTGACTTTTATCTATGTTCCAACCGAGCACTCGGCAGCCCACACAGCTTCCCATACCGTCTTTAAAGCACTCACTCAGAATGGGGTACATGAGCAGGACTTTTCTTCTGTAGATGTCTGGTGGAAATTTTGCATAGTATACTTTGGCTCTCTGGGTCTCCTCGTCGCTCTGGATCAGGATCTTCCCTATTCGTATAGATCTGCAGCAATCACGCAAGCCCTGTTCCATTGCCTCCCCTTCATGGGGAGAGGGAAAGAGGAAAAGGTGCGTTATGCAGCGAAGAAAGGGCAAGAGGATTCATCGCTTTAAGAACTGGCATTTGCACCCTCAACCTGGCTGTAATTCTATGCTATTTCCCTAACTGGGGTTGACTGTCTTACATAGGTGAGTCCTCTGCTGCATTCTGGCGTTATCGATAACATGGTACAATGATTAATAATAAGAAATACTAACAAGCACACAAGAAAATGTTAAGTGACCTACCGCTTCTCATTATGCTGACCCCACAGTTTCCCTTTTCAAATTTCACTCCTTCGTATTTGTACCCTGTTGAAAAGACATAAATATTCTTTTGATTTGTTATAAAAAAAATTATTCTGATAAGAATAAAGGAGCTTCTCCGGAGTTGGTATCCTTCAGGTTATTCAGTTGTAAACCTAGTTAACTTCATTTCCCACACAGCTTTTACTGTAATGACATGTTTAAATAAGAAAACGGGAGGCCTTATAAATTTGGAACTAATCGGTCACAGAAAGAAAGGACAATATTGCAATGGTTGACTTTCAGTGACGAGAAATAAAACTTAAGATGCACTTTCATTGCAAATGTTTACAGAGTTATCTCTTTTTAGGTGTTGAAATTTCATTACCATCTGTAGAGTAGTCAATTAATAAATTTCCTTCCTAAAGTTTAGTCCATACTTTTTGGGGGAGGATACACAGAGAGAAAGAAAAACTCACTGAGTTGCTGTTGTTGAATAATTAGCTGTATATGTCTTTCATATTCTGACTCCAAGTCAGAAATCTGAGGAAAGAATCCGGTCTCATCTGCAAAGAAGTACCAAAATAACTATGGAAGCTCCCTGACTGGTTTGCTGAAGCCTTCCCCAGCTTTCCAAGAGGTTTGCCCTGTGACTTCCAAAACTGCAGCCTGCATGTAGGAACGAATCAGGTCAAGAAAGCTATTTTAGGCTAATGCATTGAGCAAGATTCCAGGCAAAATTAAGAGAACAACTCTATTATATTTATTTACAGACTCTAGAGACAACTCTATTTATTTACAGACTATTCATATACTGTAGACTCTGGCTTGATAAGGCAGCTGGTTCAGCCATTTCTGCCAGAATGAAAAGCCAACTGATTTAATGCAACAGTGCTTGCGTAGAAAACTAGTATATGATTTTGAACACGGTGGATAAAAATCAATGATTTTATTTTTAAAAAATTTAAAACTTGGATTTTTTTTTAAAATTTAAATCGGATTTTTTTCGATTTTTATCAAATTTATTTTAATAAAATAATTAAAATTCTATCTAAGGTTAGTTTTCTATTTAAGATACATTAATAATTTAGTTTATTCAGCATGAAATGGAGCTTAGTTATGTAGCATGAGGCTG
>JAEANM010021580.1:0-11815 GCA_017656035.1 Myanophis thanlyinensis
TAAATAAATATTACTTTTATTTCTCTTTTCCTCTCCTTCCCCAAGTCCATTCCCCAAGATTCCATTTCGATATCCTTCATATTATAGCATAATGATCTGAAATTAGACATCAAATATGTTTTGTAGGATAGAGTTCTGCTAACAGGTATCTCGTATTTTAAAGATTTGGCTAGGGGTGTGATTAAGAAGATTACAATATTAAGAAATTACATTAAGAGAAATTAATAGAGCTTTTGTGGATTTGTTGGCAGCTGGGCTATGAAGGATGAGGTCAAATGACTTTTGTTCAGAAGGGAAGTTATATCTAGTGTAATGGGCCAGTAGCTTCAAGGAACTAGAACTACCTATTGATATAGAATATATGAATGAGAATGAGGAAATGGTTTTATGATCTGGTGCTCTAAAGGTGCTTTTTCAAGAAGCAAGTGGACTTTTTGGTTTTTCTTTGAAGATGTTTTGCTTCTCATCCAAGAACCTTCTTCAGCTCCTTTGGGACAACCATGACCTGGATGACTGAGAATCTTCATAGACATGATCTGATGCTGGTTTTAGATGAGAAATTAGATAAACTCTCCACTTTAGAAGCACAAGGCTTAAGCAATCATACATCAGCAGGGAACTATACACTGTAGATTTATAAGGTACATATGTTGAAAGGTAATTGTGCTCAGCAATCTGACCAGAGAGCTGTGTCCCAAACGAACTTTCTGCTTTGAATTTTACAGGAAACATAAGAGAAATCTTAAAAGGTATTTAGCTTTATCTTTTATTTCATACGTTAAGCAGGACATTAACTGCTGAAGCGTTTAACTCTGAATCTTTTCCTTGGTGGGAGGAGGACATGCAACAAATTTTGATTGACATTAATTGCCTTAATTAGCTTTAATTATATATGAGCTGGATTTATATAAAATAATAACCACAAGCATAACATAAAGTCATGCTATCCTAGAAGTAAAGTCAGTCTGCAGGCTTACCTGGCACTGATGGAAAGTCTTTTAATGTTTGTTCAGAATAACTTTTTTGCAAGATAAGGCAACTCTTGGGGGGGTCTCAGATACAACCCTTAAGCCACAATGCAGCCTCCCAAGTTCTTTTATGCAGCCTGCAAAGATTCGCCCATCAGCCACTACTGTCTTGGTATCCCTGCCCATCTGTTGCCTCTGAAGGCTCCTACCTTCTGCCTTTCTCCCTTATCCTTTTATCTTCTGACCTACAGTATCTCTTTCCCTGCTGTCTGTTCATGTAGAATACTGGAGCAGCATTGTCGGGAGACCGAGTCTGAAGATGTGGATGTGTCAGTCCTGATGCTGGTGCTGAGGATTGCAACAGCAGACAGGTTGGGTTTGCAGTCAGGGGAAGATAAAGTGCATCTCCATTTTTGTTCACTGCAGAAACACACAGCGATATAATATTTTACAGTAGGGCAAATATTTTTCCTTTTACTGACCATCAATATTGTTTCAATTTGTAAGTTCTTATTAATTATGCACAGTTATTTTAATTGAAATTATGTTTGCTTATCAACAATATTAATACTTAATTGAATTTTTGCATTTCTGTAAATGTGGCTCACTGATTAGCACATTTTATGAAATGTGCCCCCTACCCCATATTTGTTTGGGTTTGAGACCCCTGTTGTATACCGTCCATCCCAGCACCCACATAAATACAAAGTAACCTTTTTCAAGTGCCCTTATTTAAAACAATTTGTTGTGAATTTTCACCAAGTATTACGTACTTGCTATTTTAGCTTCTGTGTAGAAAATGTATTTCTATCTTGCGTTTATATTCAGGGTGCAAGCATAGACATACTGGGTGTCCAACAGCACAGTCTCCGTGCGGGAACTGTACTTGTTCAAACTGAACACATGCAGGGGCAGTTCAATAGCTCTTCTGTCATTAATACTTTGCATGGAAAAGGGCATTTAACAGGTATACATCAGCCACATCTTTTATCCTTTCAAAAGGTCTCTTCAGAGCAACTAATGAAAGAACAGAATCTTTTGCATTTGCTTATCTGACTGGTTGATGATAGGGAGACAGATTTTTTTTTTTTAATGCCTCTGTGACTTCCTGCTGTTAGCACAAGCACCTTTTAGGGAAAAGAGAAAGCTTTTTTCTAGGCATTTGCTGTACAAAGCTCCACTCTCTTTGATTCAATCTATTCACAAGTCTTGATCTAAAATTCTGCTCATCCCTTACTTTTATCATTTCAGAAAACCCATATCCCACTCCACAAATGCTGCTTTTAAGCATAAGCTCATTGCCATTATGATATCCTTGACATAATGTGACTAAATTCCTTCAATGAAAATGACCAAGCTACTTGCTAAGGCAAGCCTAGTATATTCTTAAACAGATTACACTTTTGAGTACCCACATGTTACTTTCTTATGATTTCAAAACTATTTGTGGGTATGTCTTCTGAAGGAACATAAAATCAACTTTATCTGACTTCTAGCTGACATTTTGCAGTTATGAGTATATTTCAGAACTATGTAAATGAACAGAGGACCCAAAAGCTGCTTCTTGTTGACAACTGTCTTAAGACCGGAAGACATAAAAGCAAACTATTGGGCCGTCCAGTTGAAGTGAAGCTTATTTGTTCTAGGGGACAGCTGGTTTCTATCTTTGTTAACCTGTCTTGCTTGGAGCTATTTGTCCAGTGGTTATGATGACGTCTTCTGTGGTGGCTCAAATTTAGTGTGCGCTGGGAAATTATTATATGCTTTATGGGAGAGTCACTGCCAAGATTTCTCTTGCCCTGCCCCATAAATCAGAAAATTCTTCCCTCTCCATCGCTTTTTGTGGCTTGAGGGAGTCACAAAACCTAGAACAGATACAAAAATAGTTACATTAACTGACATTGGCCAACTTAGTTATTTATGGCAGTGCCCGGGTTTTAGGCATAAGGAAATTCTCTGATTATGCTTCTACGCTAAGAAATATACCTGAGGAGTTAGGATAAAAGTCAAGCAGAATCTTCTCGTTCTTGATAATTAAGTTTTTGGTATTGATTCAGCATAATGTGCAAATTCTGGTTTTTAACATTGGTTCATATCTGAGTACAAGTGTGAACCAGGCCACAATATTTATGGCATAGATCCTTATTACAAAAACTATATCTTAGTGTAACACATAAATCTAGCCACCATCTTTTGTCATGTGCATGTTATACAATTTATAAAAAAACAATTATTCTCTGATCCCCTATTATCACACCCACTAAGTTATATCTCAGTGAACATCTACTTTTTTAAAAGACTTCTGGTCACATTTCCACTTTTTGGTAGGGTATGTTTCCCTGATAAAACTTTTGTGAGCTTGACTTGCCCTGAAATAAAAAAAAAATGCTAGCTTAATCTGTTGTCAGTAAGCAGCAACCTGTTCTCCAGTAAAATAAAAGCAGAATTGCACTGGGAAATAGTTTATAATCTGAGTTAAATTCCCTTAGCCATGCAAGCTTTGGAAAGGGTTACATGCTGAATATGTAGAATGTACCTCCCCATATGATTCAAATAAGATAATAAGAAGAAACAAGGAAGTCATAAGGTTTTGCTGCTCTTGTCTTAGATTGGTGGTTTCATTTACCATAAGCAGGAGAAAAACCAGCCAGCTGCTCTCCTTTTGTTAACGGACCAGCTGGCTGGGGAGAAGATTTTTTTTTCCATGAGCCAGATGGATGGTAGAGACCCGACAACTAGTTTTCTCCTGAATGAAAAAGTATGTAGAGCTCCCTGGGCACCCGTACATTGAGACGGAGATTCTAAACAAGAACAATTACACTATATTGGGATACATGCACAGGCCATGCCCACCCCAGCTCCGCGAATGGGAAAAATGTTGCGAAACATCCTGTGATGGCAATGTGATGCCGCACATTTGACGCCAGTGTTCTAGATGGAAGGCTATGTAAATTGGATTACTGTGTCTGGAGTTTTACAGTCTGCTGTCTCCAATCCAAAATAAAGTGACTATGATCTTAGATCAGTAGTCAAAATTGTTCCTAGGAATTTCCCCTTGTACATTAACACATGGATTAAGTTTAATTAAGTTGATTTTGTTGTTTTCTTTCTAAATTTTCATCTATTTCACAGTTCTGATTAACAACAATCCCTGATCTTAAAGTAGAATTTCCAGTGTTTAATTGCAGATGAAGTATAAGAGATAAGTATATAAGATTCAATTTTGCTGCACACATGTTATGCATTGACAATAAAGGATTGAATTAAAGAGATGGGTTTAAAACAAAACACAAATATAGTTTGATATATACTATAAACATCTATTCCCTGGTCACTTTCTTACTATGAGAACATCTATGTTGTTCAGTTGTTAAAAATACCAATATATGCTTTCAGACTACTGAAGGCTACTAGAGAAACTTTGAGGATTTCCTATTCCTACTGTAGCAAAGCACAAAGGCCTTCAGAGGCAGGGCTGGGAAACCTTTTCTGTGAGGAAATGAAGTTACTATAAGTCACACATGTCAGGAATGAGGGTATTAACAGTTTTTTAAAAAATCATTTTAGCATTAAAGTTACCATACTGCTCTGTGGTAGTCATACTGGTAATTATACACAAACACATAAAAATAAGTACATATGATTTTTAGCCAAAAGGCTGAGAAATACATAAATGTATATATAAAGCTCCATTTGAGAACAATCCGGTAAAATCTCCTTCTACATTTGAAAAATTAGGCATTTCTTCTCAGAACTATTCAAATTGCAACCACTGGAATTTGTAGTGGTTAATTTGTAGCTTAACTATGTGGTCTCTTCATTTCTCTTCAATCCTCTACCATTCAACTCTATGGTAGTTCTAGGGGACACACAAACATACATCCTTTTACTATCCACATGGTGAATATGTCTATATTATATACCTTGTCTTATTAATATTAAAAAAAAAATTAATGTTAGTTTACCACTCAAGGGTAATTCTTCTGACACTGATGGTTGGTCTTAGTTTTTTTTTGAGGGGGGGGGAGATACAACAACCAGGACCAAACACAGTATTCAAAGTGTGACTAAGGTATACAAAGTGTGCAAAAGGTTTATTGAATGTTTTATTTTCAATCTATTTCCTAATGATCCTAGAAATGGATCTGCATGTTTCTCAGCTGTTGTATACTGGGTCAATGTTTCCATTGAACTATTCAGTAAACCCAATATTTATTTCTTGATCAATCCAAACTGTTCCACGTAAGCCATTTACTACAACAATAGGCTGAATTCACAATTGCAGTACCTACCAGCTTTTCATTATATTCCCTAAGATCCACCATGCAAAATATGGTGCAAAAAGAAATATATTTAAAATATTGAACCCAGGAATATGAATACCAGAATTAAATGAATTTACATTTCTTTTGCACTAAAAAAAATAATGTATCAATGTAATTTATGGTTGGGCAAGTAATTTTGTGTCACTATTGCTAGAAAACTGTGGAACCAAATCATCCAAAGAGATCGACTGCTTTCTGCCCATCCTTGATCAAAAGTGATTAACATTTATACAGTATCATATTCTAGATAGATTTTTTTTTTGCACAACTCATATATTTTATGGTTTATGAAAGAAGAAAACCACACATTGAATAAAGAACAAATTAAATCAATGAATGAAATTTGAAAAGGGGAAAACCTAAAAGAGAATATGAATACAAATACTGCATCTTTTTAAATCACATATTGCCATTATTTTTATACAATTTTCTCTACTAATTTGTATTAAAACTAGAACACAACATTTGTGTGGATCTTAATATATAGTCCAACTTTTAGCACAAGTAGATCATCCATTTAGCCCAAACAGAAAATCCAGTACTAATCAACAATTTGGTCAGCAAACTATTTGATCTATTAAGGAGTCTTAACATTTTCACAGGGCCTTTTGTCAATGAAAACCCAGTCAACTAACCCAGAGAGTTAGTTTACCTCAAAATAACTCCAGGATATTTCAGACTAAATTATTTAAATCTATGGTCAATGGTGTTGTCTGAATAAATGTAAGATTATCAGGGTAGTTAAGAAATGGAAGATATCCTTGAGCACTCCAATATAAACAAAGTTTCTCTAGGCACTATTTTTTGTCATCTTGTGACATGGTTCAGTCCTTGAAAAGAAGGCTAAGCTTCCACTTCAGTTCACGGTGGTGCTCTTTTCATATCACAGGTATCTTATCTTTTTATTTCAAAGGGGAAAATGGGACAATATTATAAGGTATCCAGCTTCCTTTCCAGTACCTGTAAGACCATAGAAAATGGTTGTTCCATAGTAATATGTGTCATCGGTAATTGTGCAATGCAATTTTGGGGATTAGTTTTCTAGGGAAATGGACGGGGCGTTCAACTTGTTACATAGACATGGGCATTGTCAGATATTCCCACTGCTTTTTAAAATTGCTTGTCTTGCAATTCCAAAATATTGGTTTGCATTGTTCTTTGAATAAAGAAATAATATATTTATGAAAGTCTTTCAAACATTTGAAATTGGCTATTACAATTGTTTTTTTTTTTTCAGATTTTTCTTCTAGCTCATTGGTTATCTAGAACAGAACAAGGGCTGAATCTAATAAAGCACCTACAGGAATTCTGCTTGCATTGGAGGGAGAGGGATTGTTCTGACTCGGCTCCCAAACACGACAAACCTTCTGTAGTTAAATCAATGTTCCTGTTATGAGTGAGAACAGCCCTGGCAAAAAGTCTCTCTCACAGCAGGCTAATATCTGTCCGGCAAGGAGTTGAATGAATAGTTGTCAGCCACACTATTTATCCCCACTCCCTGCCTTTTATCCCAGAGCTATTCTGTCCAAAGGATCAGCCCACAGATTTCTACTGTTCTCCTCTCCTGCCTTCTGCACATCTTCTGACCCAGCTGTTCTTCCTTATCGGCCACCTGGGGGCTGTTGACTCTCCATCTGAGGGCTGATGAGGCCCAGGTTCCACCTGTCTCTATCTCTGACCGCTCCATTCCTTCTTCCCCACCAGAGCTCTCAGGTTGCCTTGATGCTGGTAAAACTACTATGCAATTCAGGGTCTAATCTGATTTTAGGTCTTGTTTGTCAATATATTCTAGCATGATCTAGCCTTCAATTTTATCAGCTTGCGGTAAAGATATGAAGAACCATGTTGCAGTCAAATTATGTCCGTTTAGCAATATTCTAGTGTTAAGACTAGCAATTTATACAAAAAGAAAGTTAATATAGCATGTTAACACAGATTTAAAAGAGCAATTCAGTGTTGGAAGAGGGAAAGTAGTGGAGTTGAAGTATTGAATGAATTTTTATGTTTTGCAGGAATTTTTATGTTGTGCTAGCAGGCATGAAGATGGACAGGCTTAATACTTTCTTTTTTATTGCCTGTTTTATTGTTTATTAAAAACAATATTATTCAACTACTATGCCAGTTGAATAATTTTCACATTGTTTCTGGAATATGTCAAAGGAATGGTAAAGCTCGTTTTGTAATTTTGCAGTTGCCTACAACAATGACCAGAAGGATTGTAATTAATTTTTGAAAAAACGAAGTGGACTTTCTAAGAGTTTATCGGTTACTTGTAAACTGCATAAAAAGCTGTAATAGTTAAAAATAGAACAGAAAAAGGCAATTAATTAAAAGCAGCAAAGAGTCTAATAGTCATTTGATATCCATTGTGCTACAAAGGACTCACAAGCATATACAATTACTGATTATGATATAACAGCAACTATATGTGAGAGGGAGACCCAGTTTCTTGTAGTGGTTAAACCAAGTTATGACCCAGGAGACTTAGACTCACCTTAGGCACAAAACCATCTGGCTGTCCTTGCGCCAATCACTCTCTCTCAGCCTCAGGAAGCAAGCAATGGCAAACCACTTCTGAAAAACCTTCCCAAGAAAACTAAAGGGATTTATCCAGGTGGTTGTCAGGAACCAACACTGACTCAAAGACACAAATGTACACACAAATTCCAAGAGAAGTGCTTGATTTTGAAAATGCCGAAAAGAGATAAAACTAACAAGCAAGTGGAAGACTGGAAGCACAACTTGGAAGCTTTTATATTCATTTAATTAATGTCAATGTAGTTTACAAACGGGAATGACAAGTACCTTTTTATAGAATATACATCGACACACAATCATTGACACAACTTTAATACCACCTTGTGCAGCTGGGAATCTTTGGGCAAAGACAGTTCATTTATTTTCAAACTCATTGAGGGAAAGGAGGGAGCAGCTACAGAGTTCTGCAAAATGTACCTTCCCCAGAGAAGGAAATTAACAAGATAGGGGTTTTTTTGCATCTGTGTTAACAGGTTTCTCTGCTCTCCTTACTCAAGAAATAAAAATGTAGGGTCAGATTTAGATTTAAAAATAAACGCTAATAGTTATATGTGGTTTTACATATATTCATTTGGCTTAGAATTAGTCCACAGGACCAGAAAAAGCTCTTTATTCCCAGTGCCAATTTGTTGGAACATCAAGGATGAACTTTTTCAGTTTATTGTTTAACAGATCAGGGAGAAGAGTAACGGTGCGCTTAATGTGTCCCAGCAAAGACTGTTTGATTGTATTGGGCAAGCAGGTTTTTGAGCGACACATGGTATCATCCCCATTACAACAGATTTAGGAAGATATAAGTGCTATACAGTTGTGAAATCTTCGGCCCAAAGTTTTATGGCTCTTGTAAACTTGCACCTTCAGGATGCCAGATCAATATTTGCTTGAACCAATTGTCTCCTCCTGCCTTCCTACCCACCTCAACAACTAACACCAGCTACAAACCAGCCTTCAATATGTTGCTTAACTGCTGCAACATTTTTGACAGAGATACACTGGTTCAGATTAGTTTTGGATATTCTGGAGCTTAGAATTAGCTAAGGAAAAAATAATAATTCTCCGTAAGACAATTGTGATGTATATGGGGATGAAACTGTGTCATAAGAGGCCAATTGGTAACAGATGTCCTCAACTTGCATTCAGTGCATACTGTTTGACTCAATAGGAATAAAGAATCCTGGACTGGGAGAAAATCTTGTGGTCTAATCAGTATCATGCCAAAGGTTTTCCCAATAGCATGATAATCTAGCCAGATGTTTTAGTGCAATCATGTCCTTCTGAGGCTTAAATCCACAAATATAGTATAAGATGGAATTAACGAAAAAAGAGAAAAAGTTACTTAGTAGACCCAGGGCCATAATTCTATTAATTTTCATGCTGTAACCCCAATTTAAATAGTGATTTACAGGCTTATCTGACTGTTAGCATCAAGCAGGCTGATAACTTCCTGTCAGAATTTATAACAACTTTGTAAAATGTTCCCTGAATGGACTACAAAATGGCATGTTTGGATGTGCATGCAAAAATTGTAAGGGCTTTTTTTTTTTTTTTTAATTAAGGCAGGTAGTGGCTCACAGGGTTATTTTCAAAATGCAGAACAAAGGGCTAAGAAAATGTTTCTGTAAAGAATGCTGAGGAAATGAATGGAATCTAAATTAATCTAATTTTGAACAAACCCAGATTACATTCCACCATTATCAGTCCAAGCAGAAATGACAAGAGGAGGAAGCAAAACTGGCACATACATATTTCCTTTTCAAAATGAAACATGAACATCTGAAAATTAGGTAAAACAGATGTTAAGAAAAATATTCCAGAGCAGAACAGACTGCCAGTAGCTGGACCTGGGAACATGTCAAAGCAGAATGCTAAAGATTCTGCCAGAGGTATGATAGAACATTGGGTGTTTTTCTGCATTTATTTTGGGGCCCTGTTCAAATTTAATTCTTGTAAGCTTGCAGGTTGATTAATACAATTACATTTGGACAAAAGATAGCTTTAGCTTTCACAAGACTAATTGGCCTGAACACAGCTACGGTAACAATTCCATCTGTAATAGACAAAGACCACTGTTTTCTGCTTCATGTAAGTGCCTATCAGAGTTCACCACTAATGATGTCCATTGTTACTAAGACAGTTGCAATACTCCTAGATGGCACACCTGGAACCCAAAAATTAAAACATGGCTGAAACATCATATGATTGCCAAAACTACAAGATTTCAGACGTGTTTTTTTTTAAAAAATGTTGGTGACTGTGCCATCATAGAGGGTTGCATAAGAATGTTTAATGCCTGAAAAGTCTCTACTGGCCCCTGCTATGACTTTTCTCACAGGCAATGGGGTAAGTTTGCACATCTATGTTTTCCCATAGTGAAAAAAATGGAAAAGGGTTTCTGTGAAGCAAATATTTTATATAAATAGCCTATTTAACTGTAACAAATGAAAGAAAACCTGTTTTTTTTCTATTTTCCCCAGAAGTCATGTAAGTTATGGCCGAAACTACGAATTGTTAATTTCATATCTGAATGAGGAAATATACACCACAGAACATTAAACCATTTATATTATATATATGTATAATATATATTTATATACTTTTTTTAAACTAATGACTTTAATGCAAAAACTCTGCAGAACCAAGAAAAATATGGGTTTAATGTTCTCTGCTTATTTTTTCTCTTCTTTTTTTTTTTAAAAAAAGTCACACACACCCCCCAGGAAAAAATAAAAAGGAAAACATTAGTATGCAACGTTGGAGTCTATCCCATTTATACACAACATTGTAAACATATAGTCTATATTACATGTGCTTCATTCTGCCTTTGTGGATGTGAAGGTATAAGTTTTTTCTTTTATTAAAAAAATCCACTAGAACACCACAAATAAAAAGAGGGTGGGAAGGAAAGAGACTGCAGATTACAGGTTCGGACATTTCCTGCGGTGGAAGATCCAGCACCTTCTCATGCTTCCCTGAAAGGTCTTGCAAGTTGTCCACGATGGAACCCCAACTCTTGGAGAAACAGGACAGACGTGGAACAGCAGTTTGTAAAAAAGGAAAAACGAACCACAATAAGGATTCTGGTTTGGCCTTCTTGTGGAGTGGGCAGCACCAGTGACAGGTTCGGAAGCAGAGGCATCGTGCAGCTCCCTCAGCCTCTAGTCCACTTTTGGAGTCTTTAATTTCAAGTGTCTGTGTTGCTGCCACTCCTTTTCCTTAGTCCCCATAGTTCAAGCATCTCAGCAACCATCTTTTTCATAAGTAAATGCGCCTGAGATCCCCTGGTGAGGTGATGGTATTGCACTGAGGGCACAACTTCTTGGCACCCTGTGAAGAAGAGAAGAGTTATGAAACACAAGGATGCTATCTCAGTCATAGTGTAACACAAGAAGAACGAAAAGGAAGTAGTTAGAAGTGGTTAACTGTATATCCAGTCATTAGAGGAAACAAGCTGTAAATGGTAACCTTCATGAATATTATACAACTCAAAACTAAATCCCTCTGAGATGCTGAGCATGCAAGAAATCTCTCAAACACTGCCTAGCTGAAAAAAATTTGTATAAAGGGGAAAAAAATCTCTCCAAATTCAGAGACCGGGTATAAGAATGCTTGATGCATTTTGGTTGTTTCTGTCAAAGACAGCAATACCAGGTATTAGAACTGATCATGTATTTACTTTTTCAACAGAAGAAAATGGCATATCTGTTAATTTTTGTTGAACAAATAACTGCAAAGTCAAATTTCCAAGGTCAATTAACATTACTTTTAGCTTTGTATGCAGTATGAATGAAGATAAAATTGTGACTACTTCCATATAGATTAAACAAAGAAAAAAACCCATTTGTCAATTAATCTGATGGATTAATTCTAAATCTCAGAATTAAGATAAAAATAAGTCTGGAGATCTGTGTTTGAATGTATTCTGTGTTTCTGTGCTTTGTGTGATTGTACCAATGGAAGCTCATTCAATTTCACTGCACACATGTT
>JAEANM010021582.1:0-11814 GCA_017656035.1 Myanophis thanlyinensis
AACAGAACAGAATAGAATAGAACAGAATAGAATTCTTTATTGGCCAAGTGTGATTGGACACACAAGGAATTTGTCTTTGGTGCCTAGGCTCTCAAAAGAAAGGATACCTTCGTCAAGAATCATAAGATATCTGGGCCAGGACAGCAGTAATAACCTCCCACTTCTGTTTCTCATATCTGGATGAGATTCTGCTTGTGACCTTTTGATTTTCACAATAAAGCAACTGCTTTTCAAACCATTATTAAAAGGCAAATGTAATCAGATATCTCATCCATCTTGGATGCAAATAAATGAAGTTCAGTCAGTAACAGCAATTCATCTATTTTCTGTTTCATCTAGGACCGTGATGGCGAACCTATGGCATGGGTGCCACAGATGGTACGCAGAGCCATCTTGCTGGGCACACAAGCTGTCAGCCAACCTACCTCCAGCTGAGCATGCGCATGCGATTGTGCACGCATGCAAGCGTGATTGCAGAGACCCAGCTGGTCTTTGGGCGTCTGTTGTGCATGCGCGCAATTGCAGCAGCAAATCCGGCTGGTCTTCGGAGCTCTCCTGCGCATGCACATGCGATTGTTTATGTGTGCATGAGTGCCTGAGGACAACACATGTGCATCGCGTGTGAAAAAGATGCACGCATGCACAGATGGTGTGGTTGCGCATGCAATGCATCCACAAGTGTGGATGGCACATGCAAAGTGTGTACTTTTTGGCACTCGGTAAGTAAAGCTGATCTAGGAGAAGCATCTTACTTTGGATTTGTGTACTTTGGGAACCCAAAAGTGTCTGCAATGGGAAAAATTTTGGAAGATCACTTGTGGAGTTGTTTCTACCCTTCTGTTGAAAACAACTGAACACTTAACAATAAAAGAAAAATATTTTTGATTTGTATATAATTTTTTTCCCCTCCAGGACAGGGCTCCCAAACTTCTAGTTGCTCTCCCCAACTCTGAGGATATCACCTTCTTACTTATGGATAATATAGTATTGGTTTTCTAACTGCATTTGGGGTAAGTGCATTTTTTCCCCTTGCAATTATTTTTAATGGCCAGGAATTACAAAGTGCAAAGCTATTACAAGGTGTTTTATAACATGATTTTTATGGGAATCTTACAGTATATGTGCATAAGATACATCTATCTAAAGACTTTGCATGTCAGGTTGCTTTGTTTTCTCCCTGTTTTGGGGAAATGTTTTGGAAGGTGTAAGTTAATGCTAAATGTAATTACATCCAAAGGTTTCTTATTCATGGAGAGATCAAGACTGATAAGCTACCACTGTATACACATGTTTTATACTAGAATAAGTATATTCTAGTAAGATCATTGAAGCTGAGAGTAAAAAAAAAAAAAGTAATTTCTCTGGCAAACATAACTGATTTTGAAGAAAGTGATATTTGTGCCCCAGATTTTAAAATAATGAAGTTGAAATGCATATTCAACTTTCTTCTAATTCTGTCTTAGCAGCATGGTGTTGTTAAGACCTGAGCATCTAGGGACCATCGTGCATTAGCATGCAATTGCCTTTTTTATGATTATTACAATGAAGATTTATTTTCTTTTAATTCTCACTGTTCTCCTCAGATGGCACTGCCTTTTAATGGGTATCTCCAGCTTTTGACAGGGGTATTTATTACTCCCAATATTAGGATATTTCTGTTTTCTGCCCATGTATGACTTTCATAAAAAAGTTGCCAGAATGCTGAACTCAGCTCAGGAAATAAACAGACTATTAGCGATCTCCCATGATGGGAAGTTCTCAGGTAGGAAGACTGGGAAAGTTAAAAATTAGTTATGTCAGGTCTTAATGTCGTATGTAGCATCATGGGCCATGAAACTGTTCGGTGGGTTATTTTGCCAAGAGGCATATCAGCATCACAAATATGAGATGCTGGTGGTTTTCATCTTGTTGTGTTAATTATGAAGTCGTGCCTGACCCATCGCGACCACATGGTCAACTATCCTCCAGGTCTTCCTGTCCTCTACCATTTCCCGGAGTCCATTTAAGCTCCCGCTGACTGCTTCAGTGACTCCAACTAGCCACCTAATTCTCTGCCATCCCCTTCTTTTTTTGTTCTCAATCGTTCCCAGCATTAGACTCTTCTCCAGCGAGTTCTTCCTTCTCATTAGGTGGCCAGTGGTCACATTTTATCAGAGTTCTCTGCTATGACCTGTCTGTCTTGAGTGGCCCTGAATGGCATAACTCAGTGGTGGCGAACCTTTTACTTACCGAGTGCCTAAAAGTATGCGCTTTGCACATGCTATCCGCACTTGCGTGTGGCTCCTCCATGTGCACTGCATGTGCAACTGCACCATCTGCGCATGCATGCAGCTTTTGCACATGCAATGCATGCATGCTACGTGCAGGCACTCACACTCACATGAGCAGTCATGTGTGCTTGCACAGGAGAGCTCTGAAGACCAGCTGGATTTCCTGCTGCAATCACGTGTGCATGCATAGCGGAGGCCCAAAGACCAGCTGGGTCTCTGCAATTGCACATGCGTGCATGCACAATTGCATTTGCATGCTCAGCTGGAGGTAAGTTGGATGACAGTTCGCCATCACAGGCATAGCTCATAGCTTCATTGGGCTATGCAAGCTTCTTCGCCATGACAAGGCAGGAAACCATGAAGAGGGGTTTTCATCTTACACTGTCAGAAATCAGATATGGTTGTGTCATTAAGCAATAGGGATTCATGGAGTAAGTTATGCTGAACACTAAAGCCATGGAGCTTGGTGGTAGCACCCTATTTGTCACCAAATTCCTCTGAACAAGCCCTGATCTCAATTGTGTCCCACATATGGTAATTAAAGCTGGTTGTTTGAATGAACAGACAGCCGAGGGCTGATGACTGACTGTCAAATTCAAATATGGGATGTCTGATCAGAACCAGAGGTGAAATTCAGCCAGTGCACACCGGTTCTATAGAATTGGTTCTATAGAACTGGTGGTAACAATTATAAGCAGTTTGGAGAACCGATTAGTAGAAGAAATCTCCTTTTGTTTTTTCCCCACTTTGCTGGGTTAATCCTGTAAAGATTAACTTTATAGGATTAATCCTGTAAATAAGGGAGTTGTTTCTAGCTTAATCTTTATTGCCTTGCTCACAGAAACTGCCTCTCCCCTTATTACATTGTAACTTTAGTGAAGTTTAATTCTGTGCTTGGTGATGTTTAATCCTTTGGCCACACCCACAGAACCGGTAGTAAAAAAAATTGAATTTCACCACTGATCAGAACCATGAGGCAGGAATACATAGATGTGGTTGAAGCTGTTGCAGGAGAAAGGGAATTAACACATTGGTGCATACCCTACTTTTAAATCACTTGCTCCAGCTCAAGTACCAGACTGTCATGTCTTTTGGTCTCTGGCTTTTTCTGGTAACAGCCAGGTCTGTTTTGTACAGAATAAGACTGCATCTGACCACAACAGCTAAGAAATGAATACAACAAAACTGACATGTTTTACTGAGATTTGATTGGACAGTAATATAGTCCCATCAGAAACCTGTCTTCCTGGACTTTAGATCTTCAGCAGCCTCAACGGCAAAGATGGAGAGGAAAGTTTGTTGTGATTGTGTATATGAGACTCTCTCATACTCATAATCACATACCGAGATAATTGGTTCTGAGTTTCTGGACAAGAAAATGATCTGTTTAGTTTAAAAGCACAGACAAAATAGGATTGCTGCTGATGTTATATCAATCATTCAGCTGTCTTGCAACAGCCATCTACAAATCCCTGTATGTGATACTGGGACTGTTGTTCTCGGATGATTTTGTTCTCCATGCCTTGACAAACAGTTTAGTGTAGCTCAAAAAAATTGACGTCCTCCATGGCAACCATGGGGTTTTCACAACTAATTAAAGTCCTGTCAGCTCCAAAAACCAAGTAAGACACACAGTTACTTCTAAGCAGTTTCCTTTATTGATCCTCACCCATATTATCAAGTTAAAGCAACTACATGCATCATTAAATAAATACTCTGAGAACTTCTAAGGAGGAGCTATCTTGACACACACATCCCACTCTCTCAGCCAAATTATCTATACTTCACTGCATGGATAGAGAACCCAAATGAATGACATGCCCTATGTGTCTAGTAGTGCTGGAAACAGAGAGATCTCAACTCTTTAAGGGAACAAGAAGAAGAACAAGATGTCGGTAAGCTATCTAGATATGTTTGTGAATTCTCTACCATATTTGGATTTAGCTTGGTCTAGGATGCTCACAATCTCCCAGTTGAAACTGTTTATGATCTGTGAGATTAAGGAATGTTCATTGTCTCTCATTCTATCTCTTTTCCATGCTAACATAGGATCTAGTAATGAAAGCATTAAATAGTCCAGAACACAAAAGTATTTCATTTTTATAGTGCAATTAACTTAACTATTTAGGCCAGTCTCTTTAAATATAAACTTCTAATAACAACTACTAGTTTTTCTTCTCCCAGCTCCATTCTCAGGAAACCTTTCTGTGAAATGCTCTATTGTTCTTATTTTATTCTCCATGCATATTTTGCTGCATAAATCTAGCCCCCATGTTTTTCATATTAAACTCTTGACAGTTGTATTATTTGGCTTACTGCTGGTGACTTAAAGCTTGCACTGACCAGAGAATGTTAAGAAGGTCCTGAGCTGTCATTTATCATTTTCTGAAGGAAACACATTTGAAAAAAAGACCAGTAACTAAGTCTTTGGAGAATGAAAATCATTAAAGATCCATATCTCTCTAACTTTTAATCTCTCCAAGTTTACAGTCTTGACCTTTTATTTATTCCATTTTAGCTAGCTTCTCAATTTGCAATGTTTTACCTTCAACTGTTGTTTGGTGACACATTGGGCAAGTTTTTGAGGCTTGTTTGGAAGTACACGTGATCTCCAGATTTCAAATGGAGCTACTCTACAAAAATTCCTCATATTTATTTGTGCCACAGTGAAGCACTGATTTTTTGCTTTAACAAGCAGGGTAGGGAAATATTTAAAAAGAACCAATTAAAAAAATATCGTCATGTGCATTTAAATTTTCCTATAATTCTCAGAAAACAACAAGTGACCGTTTCCAAATGAGCAGAAAGCAAACAGATCTACTTGTGTAGAGAAAGCAACACATGGCACAATGAGGAATTAAGACAAATTCTCTCATGAATTTGTGGGGCCGGGAGGAGAGCAAAGTATTTTGCTAGCTAGCAAGTCTATGATGGAATGAATGCTAAGTAAAGTTCTGGTAATATGTGTTTTCTGTGTCTGTGGGAGTAGGAGAATACCTGTGATGTGGCATAGTACTCGATTTACGACCATAACGGAGACTGCCTGTTGGGAAATCGTGATAGTCATAAAGTAAATCATCCAGTGACTGACATGCTTTTGTGACCTTTTCTTGTGGTGGTTGTTAAGTTAATTTGTGGCCATTAAGTGAACCCAGTTCACTATGGGGCGTTTTTTGCTAAAAACCAGAAGTAAAAGCTGGTTTTCAACAGAAAAAAAAGAATGTTGTAAATCTTGGTCATGTGACCAGGGGAGGCTGCAATTGCCTGAAATGCAGTCACATGGCCATGATGTATATGGGTGTGTGTGTGTGTGTGTGTGTGTGTCCATTGTAACTTCAGAACTAGCTTGTAAGTCCTTTTAGAGAGGTCTATCATAAGTCTGAACGATCACTAAGCAACCAGTCATAAGTCAAGGACTACATGTAGATAAGATTGCATTTACTTGTTAAACTTATTTCCAGTCTTTCAAAAGAACAAGTGGATTTACTGTACTCTTTTAACAAAAAACAAAATTATCTTTTTCTCTGATGTTTTCTGAACAGCCATGTGAAGTCTTGCAGCTTTTCTACAAAGAAGTCTATTCTTCAAAGTGCTACTGAAAGCTCATCAGGCTTCTTAAATATAAATAAGATTTAATATAACATTGGTCTTTCTCCTGGTAAAGACCTAGGGTTCTTTACAAATGAATTTTATTTTATTTATTTTTTTAATCAGAGTAAACATTTGTTGGATTAACCATCTGCCTTCAAAACCACTTTGAGATTTTTTTAAAAAAAAACAACAACAAACAACAAATATGTAAAATTTTAAAACAAAGAAATAAATACAGTAATCCAAAAATATTGTTTTGTCCTGACTCATTTTACCTACCTGCATTCATATAACTGTCATCCAAATATTTTTCTGAGCTTCTAAGTATATAGAAAAAGCCAGCCTATGACTAGTTGCTCTAACATAATAATCTTTAATCTTCCATTTGGTAAGCATATATTTTATTTATCTTATTAATATTCCAGAAACTCAAGGAACTAAGTTGTCTCTTCATTTTATCCTCAGGAAAAAAAAATGTGAGTTAGGTTAGATTGTGAGATTGTAATCTTCAATGCAGAGTGTGGATTTGTGCTTGGAACTCTCCGATTGTATTCATCACACCAAGTTGTCTTCTTTTTTGACATCGGAATGGTACAAAGTGTTTTGTAGCACACAAAATTGTATGCAAAGGCCCACCTGTCAGATTTTCAAACTCCATGAGATCTTTGATGTTTTTGATGCAACATGTAAAATCAAGACCCATGTGTCTGTGAGTGTATATGAGCTGTATAGTGACAACAACCTGCAGGCCTTCCGGCACGCATTAAAAACCTATTTGTTCCAACAGGCCGGTCTGGCCTAGCATTAATTATTTGGGATTTTAAATTGGTTTTTAAATTTAATAATTTTAATTTTAAATCAACCACCTTTAACTCTTTTAATCTGTTTTTAATTGTTTAATTTATTGTTGCTGTTTTGAATGGTTGTACACTGCCCTGAGTCCCTTCTTGGGAGAGGGGCGGTATATAAATTTAAATAAATAATAAACATTGGACCATATAATTCATTATTGTTTAACCTACTAAAAGATACTATATTATTTCAAAAAGGAAACTTTCCCAATCCCACATGGCAATAGAGCATTGAACTTGATGAGATCATGCTTTCCATGAAGAAGACATCTGTCACCAACACTAGCCATAACATTAAACTGCTATTTTAGTTACATTCAAATAAATGGGAATAAGCCAACATGAAAATTAAGTGTCGTCTAATTCTCTTGAAATCAGTGAGATATCTGTATAAGAAATATTACTAATTTTTTGAAGGAAATGTTTACCGAACAGCAACCAAATAGCTTTATTTAAGGATAATATTAATTTTCTTCCAAGGTCACTAATCCTGACCTTTACTTCCATTTCCCATAAAGACACAATAAAAACGTTTGTCCGTGTATGTAAACAATAATAAAAATGTTGCATATATAAACAATAAAAATGTTTGTGTGTAGAACTAAGAAGAAATTTCCTAACAATGAGAACAATTAACCAGTGGAATGGCTTGCCTTCAGAGTGCTCCATCATGGAGGCTTTTAAAAAGAGACTGGACAGCTACTTGTCTTGAATGGTATAGGGCAGGGGTGGGCAATTATGGCTCCTTCATGACTCCTGGACTTCAACTCCCAGAATTCCTGAGCCAGCATGGGTCAGGAAGTCCATGAGTCATGAAGGAGCCATAATTGCCAACCTCTGGTATAGGGCCATAATGGCAAACGTATGGCACGGGTGCCACAGGTGGCATGCAGAGCCATCTTGCTAGGCACAGAAACTGTCGGCAAATTTATCTCCAGATGGGCATGCACGTGCGATTGCACATACATGCATGCGCAATTGCAGAGACACAGCTGGTCTTCGAGCCTCCCCTGTGCATGTGCGCGATTGCAGCAGGAAAGCCAGGTGGTCTTCAGAGCTCTCCTGCGCATGCACACGTGATTGCTCATGTGTACATGAGTGCCTGCGTGCAGTGCGCATGCATTGCATGTGCAAAAGCTGCATGCATATGCAGGTGGTGTGGTTGCACATGCAGTGCATGTGGAGGAGCCGCACGCAAGCTTAATCTATGAATTAGTCTTGCCTTTTTCCCCAAACCCAGAATGGGTAATAAGTCTGCGTCTTACTGGATCAGATCGAAGACGTATCTAGTACAGAATTCCGTTTCAAGAAATTGTCTAGCCATAATACCTATTTTACCTTCTAGCCATGCTCTGTTTGATTCTAACAATCAGAAATATCTTGTCTAATAACAGAAGTTCGGTTTGACTTGTCAATGTTAATATTCACAGATAAGAAGAGTGGGATTACATTAGTAGCATACAAAGTGCTATATTAGAGGATTATTTCTGTCATAACACTTCACTGGAACAAAAAAAAAGATCTGACTGTGAGAATATTTGCCTTTTATTTCAGTTTAATGACAGCCTTAATTGTAACTGATGTTTTACTATCCTGGGGTGGCAGGATAGTGACAGTGGATCTTTCAGAGTTAGAAATGTAAGTTTTCCTTGCAATTTTGACTCTTACAAAGTTAGACACCCCCATGCAGTTTCCTTAGCTTGTTTTCTGGATTGTTTTAACATTTTTCTTAAATTTAGTCTACAGCAACCTATTTTCCAAAGCCAATCCTGCTTGGATTTCTAGGTAAGCTGAGTTGGCTGAGTGATATTATTTGCACAGTCATATCGCCATGAATAAACAACATTAAGATGCCAGGGTAATTTTTAAAATTCCTCTTAAAAAGAAGAGTGATCTATATATATTTTTTTTTAAAAAAGTATGATTTAAAAGAAAAAGTTATACTGTTGGAGTAGTCAAGAATAAACTGCATTTATCAAGTCTGTGGCTAGAATAAATTTAAAACAAGCATTTCTATAACCTTTCTTATTCTATCCACTCACCCTCAAGAAGTCTTTGGTTAGAGGTTTGTCACTTCTATTGATTTTCCCCATCGGGGCATTAGACACGATAAAATGGTAAGTTGGCTGACATGCTTGAAATATTGAAAATCTTGTGCAAGATTCCTATAAAAAAAAAAATAACTTTGTGGGTTTTTTTTTTAGATTGTAACTGGTTCATCAATTCATAATTAAGTCTCTCTCACAATAACACTCATGCCTACGTTCTGGGTCTCACTGTGAATTCCCTTGATTTGGGACTGAACTCATGCAGGCGAATTCCAGTATGATGACAATAGCTATCACAGAGTCATACAAATCATGACTCTAACCTACCAGGAGGTTGATGTCCTTGGACCGTGAAGCGTTTGACCTGCTTGGGCACCAACAGAGCCAAGTTGGAGTAATCAGAATGAGCTACTTCTGCTTTTCAGCTGTCAACAGGAATGATTTCCCTGACAAAATGTTTGGCACCATCCACCCATAAATCTTCACCCACGTTTTATGACAAAGCCATCCCAAATCACAACCGTTTAGCATTAGATTGAAATAATTGTAGTTTTGCTCGGGTACATCAGGAAACATGCACATCAGCCAATTTAAGATTTGGCCTTCATAACCTTTTTTGTTTTTAAGTTCCTAGAACTTGCTCCTGAACTTACTTTGATTTTTAATATTTTGTGAGTTTAAAATCGAAAATGCAATGCAATTATAATGTAAACTGTAGAACAGACTTAACGCTATCTTATTATCAGTTGGAACATGTGAATCAGCCTTTCCCTACCATCCCCACCCCAAAATTGTGAAAGTAAATATACCAATACAAATACCGTATTTTTCAGTGTATAAGATGCACTCCCCCCGCCAAAAAAAAACTGGGTGAAAATGTCTGTGTGTCTTATACAGCGAATGTTGCCAAAGCACCACGCACCTGCTGGCCCATTTTTCAGCCTTTTTTCGGCCTGTTTTTTGGGCTTTTTAAAGCCCATTTTTTGGCCTTTTTTCAGCCTAAATTGGCCAAAAATGGGCCGTGCAGAGGCAGCAATAGGCCACAGCAATCCCCGCAGCCTGGAGCAGCTGATCGTTGGTATTCCAGGAGGCAGATGCAAACACCAATCAGCTTTTCCTGCTGAATCAGGCTGTGCTGAAGCTGACCAGGCTATTGGCTGTTTGCTGTTTGCTGCAAGGAGGAAAATTGCTTGGGAGACAGAGGCAGATTTCCCCCCCTTGTTTTCCTCCCCCAAAAACTAGGTGCATCTTATACTCGGGAGTATCTTATACACTGATCCTAATCACTGTCCCATTTATTTGCATCCCAATGTGCTAGGTCCCCGACTTTTGTGATGTGGGGGTGGAGTGAGAGGGGTACTGAGCCATGCAAGCATATGCACACAGCCCTTGCATACCTGGTGGGCTGGCATATACATTCATGCACTATGCATGAGTGGTGGGATGATTATGCAATGCATGAGCTGTGCATGCATGCTAGAGCACTCCCAGCTAGCCACTCATGTGTCCCAATTCCAAATAGGTGGTAGGCTGCAGCCTAGGGGTTGGGGACCCCTGTCGTAGGAAGTTCTTATTCAGGGTGAAAATCAGATGTGTTTAAAAGTGTTTGATAGTAGAACCCCTTTCTCCTCTCCTTCCCCATGCAGCTGTGGATATTATTTATTTAGACTTCAGTAAGGCTTTTGACAAAGTGGACCACAGTTTACTTCTTAGTAAGACAGAACAACAATACCACCCCCAGATGAATTCACAATTTGCTGACCAACCACACTCAATGTGTAATCCTTAATGGAACTACATCTGCATGAGGGAGGCATGTAGTGAGGTACTCCAAGGTCTTAGCCCAGTACTCTTCATAAATGATCTTGATGACGGGTTAGAAGGGGAACTCACTAAATTTGCAGATGACAACAAGCTAGAGGGAATAGAGGGAATTTTGGAAGATAAACTCAAGATTCAGAAGGATCTTGACAGACCTGAACACTGGGCCATATCCAGTGGTGTAATTCATTTTTTTTACTACTGGTTCTGTTGGTGTGGCTTGGTGGGTGTGGCTGGGTGGTCATGTGACTTGGTGGGCAGTTTCTGTAAGCAGGGCAATAAAGGCTAGGCTAGAAACAACACCAGAATGTTTCTTTCCTGTCTTCCTTACAGGATTAACCCTGTAAAGTGGAAAAAAACAAAAGAAGATTTCTTCTAACAACTGGTTCTCTGAACTGCTTAGAAAATTTACTACTGGTTCTAGTGAACCTGCTAGAACCTCCTGAATTTCACCTCTGGCCCTATCCAATAAAATGCAATTCAGTGGTGAGAAAAGTAAAATCATACACATACTGTAGTCAAGAAAAAAAAATCAAATGCACAGTGATAGAGTAGGTAGTACTTGGCTCAACAGCAGTAACTGTGGGAAGGATCTAGATGTCCTAGAAGATGACCCCTTAAACCCTAATAGGAGCCAGCAGTGTGCTGCAGCTGGCAAAAAAGCCAGTGTGGACCTAGATTATGACAACAGATAGATAGAATCAAGATCAAGTGATGTGACAGTGTTGCTTTATACTACAATGATGAGATCACACTTGGAATAGAGTATTCAGTTCTGTTTCCCATTATGCAAAAAAGATCCTGAGATCCTAGAGAGAGTACAGAGAAGAGCAACAAATATGATAAGAGATCTTGAGGCTAAGTAAGTTGTATGATGAATGGTTGGGAAAATTAGGTATATCTAGTCTAATGAAGAGTAGGACAAGGGGTGACAAGATAGGAGTCTTCCAGTCCTTGAGTGGCTCTCACAGAGAATGACCTATTCTTCAAAGCACCTGAGACAGAAGTAATGGGTGGAAGATCATTGAAGGGAGATCCAATCTATAACTAAGGAGAAATTTCCTGACAGTAGAACTGATTAATGAACTGATCAGGCTGCGTCCTGAACCCCCTACTGTATTCCCTATACACATATGACTGCACAGCCACTAACAAATCCACCACCATCATCAAGTTTGCTGATGACACCATTGTGGTAGGCCTGATCTCTGACAATAATGAGACAGCCTACCT
>JAEANM010021583.1:0-11814 GCA_017656035.1 Myanophis thanlyinensis
GTTCGCCCCCCCGTTCCCATCGCCGCGCCCCCGTTCGCCGCGCCCGTTCCCATCGCCGACGCCGACGCCCCGCCCCCTGACATCGAAGCCCCGCCCCCAATGACGCCGATGACACCCCGGCCGACGCCGACGCCCCCCCCTGCTGACGCCCACCCGTCCTCTTTTTTTGTTTTTCAAATATGGTAAGCCTAATCTGGAGGCACTTCCCTATAAGGGCTCCACAGCAACCCCATATTCTTGGTGCCATCAATCTGCACGTACTATCATATCAGTTCAGAGCAACCTTTTAAACAGTCTGGGAATTCTCCTTGGCAAACAAAAACCACTGCAACAAAAGCAGATGGTTTTGCTTTCATTTCAATCACTGGACAATAACTGAACTCTCTGAACACTGACTGGCTTTCACATCTCTGTTGGTCATTTTGCTAAATCTAAGATAAACCACATCTGATTGTATGCACAGTAGGCTAAGCCATAAGCCATAGTTTGTAATTCACAGTGACTGTAATTTACAGTCAGTTGTTAGTTGTTGTTCAGTTGTTGCTGAAACTAACTACTTTCTGGCAATACATGAAGCTAATCTTAAAGTAGCGTAGTTAGAGTTTAAGCAGTACTTCAAAAGAGATCAACATTTATTTGAAGGACTCTAAATTAAGACATCTACAATGTGCTAGCTTCCCAAACCCAGGCTAGTTTTGACTTGAGAAAACATCAGCCCGTGCTGCCTCTTCTTGTTCCTGTATCCTAGGTTCATATCTTTTTCAAGTTATATTTCTTCCAGTGTAACTCTACCCAAGACATTTTATATTTAAAGTGCAGTTGTTAAATGAAAGAATGCCTGTTCTCCATTTCCATTCAGTTATAAATATTTTCAATGATTGTTGGATACAACAGTAAATTTTTAAAATTGATTAATTATACATTCATTTCAATTTTCAATTATTAATGTATATAATGTATATTTGTATACAAATAATACAATTTGTGTAAGGTATACATATATCTTAAGCATTAAATAAATTTGAATCAGTATTTGTAAAGTTCAAATTACTTTAAAAAAATTTGCTAGAATCAACAAAAAAACCCAACAACAACGAATAACCATATAAGAGTTTAAATACCCCGGCTGAGGTTTTTCCTCTCTTAATTATTTCCCCCCTCTCTTTTGTTCTTTGAATTTGAACGTTGAAAAAGCCCT
Source organism: Myanophis thanlyinensis (assembly GCA_017656035.1). Lineage (NCBI taxonomy): Eukaryota > Metazoa > Chordata > Lepidosauria > Squamata > Homalopsidae > Myanophis > Myanophis thanlyinensis. The sequence continues at coordinate 1,199 of JAEANM010021583.1, forward strand.
TCACACTTCAAGATCTGAGAAAAGTGTAGGCTGAGTATGTGGTGAGGGAAAGGATGTTATCATGAAGAAGATCAGAGTGATTAATCTCAGAATATGATCCTAGGCTTCTGGTCTCACTGCAGCACTGTTTATCAGCTTTCGCTGTTTTAAGGTGTGTGGACTTCAACTTCCAGAATTCCCTATCCAGCAAGCTGGGAGTTGAAGTTTACATATCTTAAAAGTGGCTAAGGTTGAAAATACTGAACTACAGACAAATATCACTTTATGGAAGAGTTTTAGTTGAACTGCAGAAATACCCAAACTATGGGTACATGCCAAATCTTTGTTCCCCTTACATTCATGACCAAGTATATCTTACATGTGCCTTTTTCATCAAGAATGGGAAGAAGATAAATTGGAAAGCCTTGGTTGATCAGCCAGGACATAGTATCAGAATACGATGAACAAAATGAGAATGCTAATGAGGTACAGAGAGAACTAATATATTTTTGTATGAAAGTGTTATTTTTGGGACTCAGAGCAAACTTCTGGGCTTTAATTCTAAATGGGCTACTTTTCATCTGGCTGTAGTTGCGACCTCTCAGGGAACCAATTAAAAACCAGCACAACAGAGCCAAACAAATCTGTAATTTGTTCATTCCTGTCATACGCTACAGGATCCTATATTGGCTGATGATGATTCTACAGTGATGTTTTGGCTCCTGTCTCTGGCTGAATTATCCTTTTTTCCTTTCTTTTTGGAAATATTCAGGAAAAGTGCCTTTGAAACAAAAAAACAACAAACCCAAAATACCAAAATCAAACACTCATCATTGATTGTGTGAATTAATAGAACTATAGAAGTCACCACTTTCTACAGGGAGACATTTTTCAATGGGAAAGAATGAATCAAATATATCTTTCTCTTTGGATAAAAACACTGACTCTGGTATCAGCAAGGCTAGCCAGGCTCTGAGCTAGCTGCATATTATAGAAAATTGACAGAAAACCATTATTGGCATCACGGATTAACACCCACAGTTACTACAATAATGTACTTCTAGTGCAGTGTTTCTCAACCTTGGCAGCTTTAAGATGTTTGGGCTTCAATTCTCAGAATTGCCCAGCCAGCTTTGCTGTGAGTTCAAGTCCAACCATCTTAAAGTTGCCAAGGTTGAGAAACACTGTTCTAGTGGTTCTACTAGAACTCTGTGCTTCCAGGCTGGGGCTGTAGAACCACCTCCATGTCCACAGATGTACTGCATAACAGTATGAACCAAAGGGACTACACACACACACATCAGTATAACAGCATTTTATATTGGATTATAGTTAGCATTGTTTTCAGCCATTTATTTATTGGGATGTATGCCCCTCATAGCTTTGGGAAGGACAAATGGGAGGTGATGTGATTAGATCCATACAGTGGTATCTCTCCTTGAGGAAGAGAGTGGTCCTATTGCCTTGAAGGAGGTGGTTGTATATTATCCTTCTTCAGGAAGTCATTATTTCCATCCAGTCTTCCTTTCAGGGAAGGATTTTGAAAAAGTGGGTATATGGACAATGGGTATATTGCCAAGCTGAACCAATAGCTTTAAACATAAGCAGCATACCTTTTATGATTGACAAGAAGCAGTCTTGAAAGACAAACATGACAAAATCTAATTCCTAAATGTATGTAATTTTATTTTAAATAGGGTACATTATAGTATACTTTAGATAAAGCAGTAAAACAACAAAAATGCAGCAGTTTTACCCCTCCTCCAGTTATCTCAATTTAACAATTGGGTAATATTCTATTGGACCAGAACATGGTATTTGATTTAACAAATTTGTGAACCTGCTCCATTTCTTATTACCACCAGCATTTTACTTTTCCATATTGCTTTTATCCAACTCTTGATATTTTTCAATGACTTAAAAAAACAAGTACAAAAAAGTAATCTAGCTTTAAGATTATGTTATGCTAAATAAGAATTAATCCACGCCAAGGGATCTTGAGTATATATATCAGTTAGATAATCCCTTTCCCTTGTTAAAAAGAACTGTTGATTTAATGCTTAGATAACAATCTGTTATCAGTTTTTCTTAACGTACAATTTTCAAGAAAGCTCCATGAATGCTACACTACTTTCCATATCTTCCATACCATTAAGCACAAGCATCTACTAGTTAGTGCCAACTTATAGCTGAAAAACAGAAACTGCTCTTCTAAAAACTTGAATCAGACTAAAAAAGTTGTCAACTGAATAATGAAATGTAATTTTATAACTTTCCAAAATATGAACATAAAGTTGAAGCAAAATCTCATGGTACCAACTATTCAAAGACATAGAGTGCATAAAATTTACTGTGTGATCTCATTCTATTATGTTAGAACACAACTGAAATTCTACCATTAGTAATAGGATCGGCCATTTCCTTGGAAGCAATTAGACCCAGGTTCATTGCTGATTGACACACCATCTGCATTTTTTTAACAAGGAAAAGCACCTCTGCTATGTTCCCCACATTACTGCACTCATATGTATCTTTGCACATTTCATTATATTTTTAGACATAGGGAAGTACCTCTTTTGAAATATCATCTGTTCTCAAGCAGTGAAAAAGGGAGTTGCTTGTTCTAGGTGAAAGCATATACTTTAGAGGCTGCATGATGCAAGAGAAGGAAATGAATCTGTGTGTCATCTGTGAAATCTGGAAATAAAAAAAAGAAACGTTCTGATCAAAAAATACTTATAAATCTAAATGTCATTAATCTGTACTACTGTAAATTAGCAGAAAAACTCATTTTAGAGTTTACTAACAGCCAGTTTGCTTACTAAATCCAACAACCTAATTGTTCAATCAAATGTGCCTCTCAAGCAACATCGTATCTGTTTTGCACAGGTAACTTTATCACCATTTTCCCCAACCTGGTGCCCTCACCAAAAATGGAATTCTACTTGTAAAATTCTCAGCTATTTTGCTGTGAATTTGAGAGATAGAGAAGAAAGAAGGTTCATGGAAATAGGAATAATCTAAGAATTAATGAAGTAGATTTATATCACGTTAGCCATTGTCAATCCACGGCAGGATGAAAGCCTCTTCCGCATGTTTCCAACTAACATAGTCCTGAGCTTTCTTTTGCCAGTTGGGCCGCAATACTTGCTGATGTCATTGAGCCATCTTGTTTTAGGTCTTTTTCCTGGAAGCTTTTTATCAAGTGGGATCCATTCTATGATTGCCCTGATCCATTTACCATCAGTTCTTCTTGCTAAGTGACCAGCCCATTTCCATTTTAATTCTTTTACTCTCTTGATGATATTGTATACTTTCGTTTGTTGTCTAATGCATGTGCAGGTCTTTCTCTCCTGTCTTGTAATGCTGAGCATGTACCTTTCCATGGTTCTTTGCGCTACTTCTAGCTTTTGTTTATATAACATAGATTTATATATACATATAGGAAAAAAAGCCGAGTCTAGTAAGGTAAATCCTATCATGAGGATCATAGCAAGCAAATGGTTCCATATGTATGTGTGTGCATAGGTGCAGGGCAGGCCTTTCTAGGTAGCAAAGAAAGAAGAGCCAGAGATAGCAATAGCAGTAGCGCTTAGATTTATATACCGCTTCACAATGCTTTACAGTCCTCTCTAAGTGGTTTACAGAGCCAGCATATTGCCCCCAACAATCTGGGCCCTCATTTTCCCACCTCAGAAGGATGGAACAGTGCGTCAACCTTGAGCCTGGTGCCAAACTACTGTCAGGCAGTAATCAGCAGAAGTTGCCTGCAGTAGCTCATTCTAACCACTGCGCCACCATGGCTCTTATAACCTACCGTAACAATCTCATAGGCAAAAGCGAAAGGGAAGCAAAGGAAAAAGACTACGTCCTTAACTCTCTGCTTATATCTACTTCTCTAAGAAGTCAACTACACTGGAGTCACACATCTAACATGAAATGCCCTCTTTCAAACTGTTATAGGTTGTAAGAATAGGTGATCAAGCCAGAACTGTTGCTCTAAGCTTTGACACACAGAACATTCTTTTTAGAGAAAAGAGGGATTTAAACTCTTATTCTGCTTTGTCAATTAGGTTTGTAAACCATAACTCTAAGACCATGCAAATTCCTTAATTTATAGTGAAGAAAGAGTGTCAGCTTTATATCGACACTGACTAAATTCATACTCTGTGCTAACTTTATTAATTTGTCTTTTTCAGCATAGCATAGTGTGATAATGTAATTGAACAAACTTTAGCTTGGTTTTGATAGCAAGCCAGTTTGAAATCATGGTTTAATTTGGAATGCAAACTTGGTATTTCTGGTGTAATTTCCTTCCTGTCTTATTGGTTTCTGTGTCCTAATTCATTAACCAATCTGCAAAGATGCAGGGCAAAAAAAAGTTTTAAAAAGAAGGAAAACCAGGAATTGTTCAAACAAGGCATGACTCTGGCTTGTGCAATAAGATTAAACATAAACTATAGCCAATCAAGGCATATGAAATACAGACATTTTTCTTTGCTGGATCCAACAGATCCAGCAGCAGAAGGGTGTAGATCAGTGTTTCTCAACCTTGGTGACTTTAAGATGTTTGAACTTCAACTCCCAGAATTCCCCAGCCAGCTTTGCTGGGAGTTGAAGTCCAAACATCTTAAAGTCGCCAAGGTTGAGAAACACTGGTGTAGATGAAGACAGAAAAGGAGAACAATGCTACCTCAAAAAAATAATAATGAACCAAATCTTCAAGCTGCAAATCTGATCAATGATCTCCTTTGCATGAAATCTTTTTCAGCCTTGAATACTGAGCCTGCAACATGATAGGGAAAGGTGGAGAAAAGACCTCCCTAGCAAATTTCTGGGTATCTTTTGCCCAGCACTCAAAGTTCTTAAACGCCAGAACTCAAGTGTCATAAATCAAACCAGCTTCAAAAACATTTAAGAATCTTTCTAATGATGAATGAAACTCTTTCCCTCCTTTCTTCTCTCCCACTCCTAGAACAGAAAGGAAAAGGGTTGGAGTGGGATGGGGGAATGCTGTTAACGGAAAAATACTTTTCAGAGGAGGCCTTGCCAGGAAACCATAGGCACATCTGCTCTTAACGGGTTTCAGCTGAAACTACTGAAAATATACGTGGGGCTATTTATATGGAACAGCTTGTATACATGATAAGATTACAATTTGGAGGATAACAATGGGCTTAGCTATGGAAAAATAAGCCTGCTAAAACTTCTTTTCTACACATAGCTGTAACATTTTGCCACATATGTTGTTGAGGGGGACCAAAATTTGTTGAGAATTAGGAAAATCTCAGCATTTCCAAATTAGCATCAAACAAACTCAAGATGTTTAAGCAACTTTTTGCCAAGACTTAACTTCTTAGTCTACTGAATTCCTAGTGAGCGACAACTTTGCTCAATCAAAAAGATCCTGAAGGATGTGGGCAAAAACAATTTTAAACTAAAATTTCTTAATAAAATCTCTCCATTATATTGTGTTGGGTCTGTAAACATCTCAATGTTCCCTGTGGATTAGGTGTAGATTATATTGTATTATTCAACGATAAAGAATGGAATCATCATGGCAAAAAAATCTGCAACAATTGAAGAAAGCCCATAGAATTAATGTAACAGATACTAAATTGAGCAGCTGTCATAGTGCTGTAAAGAATGCCTGGGTGTCTAAGGAAGCTTTTCCGCTTTTATCAAAATTCCATAAGCAGCCCTGTGTGTTGCATCACAAGCTCCACCCTTAAAGGACTTGTGTGTGATATCCCAAATGCACATACATAGAATTATAGAATAACAGTTGTAAGAGATTTTGGAGGTCTTCTGCTCAAACAAGAAACTCAATACCATTTCAGATAAATAGTTGTCCAACCTATTTTTAAAATAACACCCAAAACTTCTGGAGGCAAATTGTTCCACTAATTAATAGTTTTAACTGTCAGGAAATTTGTCCTTAGTTCTAGGTTGATTCTCTCCTTGATCAGTTTCCACTCATTACTTCTTCTCCTGCCTCCTGGCGCTTTGGAAAACAGATTGACACTCTCTTCTTTATAGCAGCCCCTCAGATATTGGAACACTGCTATCCTAGTTTTTTTTTTTTATTAGACTAGAAATAACCAATTCCAGTAGCCATTTTTCTTTGTTTTAGCCTCCAGTCCTCTAATAATCTTCTCTGTACTCTTTCTAGAAGTCCTTATATTGTGGTAACCAAAACTGGATGCAATATTCCAAGTGTGGTCTTACCAAGCATTATAAAGTGGTATTAACACTTCACCTGATCTTGATTCTATCCCTGTTAATGAAGCCTAGGTATTATCTTGGCTTTTTTGCACAATGAGAGGGGGTAGTATCATGGTGGGCTTACACTGGTTTTATCATTCTGCCTTTCCCCCTTATTCCACTCCTCCCTTAGATGCTGCTGGATGGAACAGTCTGTTTCTAGAAATGTATTTATTCATTACAATCATTTATATGCTGCCTACCTGAAGAATTCTGCAACAGTTCACTAAAAATCAATTAAATCCTAAAAACTCAAGCAGCAAAAGTGACATTAACATAATTTTCACTCCCCCAAAGCTGGCAAAGAGGAAGGCCTTCACATATTGCCTAAAAGATAAAGGGATGGAGCTTAAGTGAGACAGCCATTTCCACATTCAGATCCCTTAATTTGTCTTGGGATGGGCAACTACAGGTCAGGTTGAGCAGATTAATTTTAGTAGAGAAGATAGCCCTAACGGTACCATAGCAATGTGGCATGTAGAACTTCAGAATATATATAAAGCATTATACTCTGCATTATAAAGGCTGCTGGAATGACTGAAAAGCTAAGAGGGACACTTTAAAACAGGCAAAACACTAGACTCCCCCCCCCCCAAGACTAGAAGAAGGGTTTTAGGGCATCTAACTAACTTTAGTTGACTTTTAAAAACCAGATTTTGACTTGATTACTTGAAAGACACCAGGAAATTTCAAGACGACATGCTAAACTGGGAAATTGAAAAATATCCCATTAAAAGGCAATAGCAATTCATTTCTGAACTGTTGTCAAGAAAATACCATGACTATGTCCATGTCATCGCTAGGTTTGAGTCCAATTCAAGAGAGACTGTATTTAGTTTCAAGGGATAGCTGGAAAACAATTATTTTGGTTGTCTTGAAAGATCCTGGTTCTTGCTTCCAATTTTCTACATGTTTACATTCTTTTTAAGTAGTTTATCAAATATGCTTAAGCAGCCTACTTGGATTAATGACTTTTCTGGATCTGGTACCCTTAAGGTATGTGTGATAACTCCCATAATCCCCTTTGGCTATGTATGCTAAGAGTAAAAAGCAGGTTGTCACTCAACATATCTGTGGGGTACTTTGTTGAGGAAAAGCAGCTTGAAATGTTTTCCAACAAAGACTTTTCTATATCCTGTCCCCAAATTATGAACTGCATGGTTGTTTGGAGAAAGCCCCCACTGTTACATGGGTTTAAGATGCTGCTTCCCCCTTCACTGTCTTAGATCATCCTCTGCCAAAACTATGGGTTAATATAATGTTCTGTCTTGAGATAGAGAACTTGGCACGACCAAATACAAATTCGCCACATGAAGCAGAGGTATTAAAATTGTGCTATCAGAGACAATAAATTAAATTGCCATCCAACAAACCCTTTAAGGAGGTCTGACATAACCACAGCAGATTTTTCATTTCCCACTACACCCTGCTGCGTATCTTCACCTGTTTTATTAAATCATAAAGTCTCTTTTTAATAAGTGAACCAGCAGAAAACAATAGTGAATGACAAGTTTCATTAGATTTGGAATTTTTTTTTTCCAGATGCAAGCAGAGAGTATATATTATTTCCTTTTTAAACAGAATTAATTTTGGTATTTTTCCCACTCAGTAATATTTGTTTAATAGTATAGTTTTATTTTGCATTTAGAAGAAAAAATGCAGTTGAGTTCAAATAATTCCCAACAACATACAATTACAGAAGTAAGAGCACTTTTGCTTGGAAAGAAGACTGGTTTCCATCCCAGACCCTGGAAGTGGGAGCTAGTTGGGATATAAGCCCCTGGGAAAAAAGGTGTCTCCATCTGGGTGAAGGAGGTTCTGTGAGTTTTTGTGTTGTTTCAAAAAACCTGCCAAACCTGTTTAGTTGGATTTGGTAGCAGGAGAGAAAATTCATGTTTATCACTAGAAGCACAGGTTCTGAAACCACTTTCCTCATTCCTGATAGTTACTGTCTGAATCCATTGTATATATTTGCCATAGATATTTCTCCTAGATGTGTCTGCAGAGAATCATTTCAGAAAATATGTGGGGGAAGAGTAAAATCCGAAAGACACTTAAAAAATGTAAAAATTGGAAAAGTAGGTCAAAAAGGATTGATAGCAATCTTATTGTCTCAAGGCACTAAGTAACTGTGTACCCGTGAGAACAGTGCCCTCAGAACCGATGAACTGTAGCTCACTAGATTTCTACACGTCTGATAGATGCTGCTACTCTTTTCTAGTTGTAGACTCGTTACTGCTGAAAGGAAGCAGCAGTAGGGTCATCTTGTCCATCTCATTGCATCAGGCTATGATTTATTTCATTATCCTTAAGCCATCCCTGATAGATGATGCATGTCAAGTTGAGATGGTGATGTCATAACCTCCTCATGTTTCCTGTTCCATTCCACTAACCACTCTAATAACTATGGCAGCCTTTCTCCCCCACAAATCTCTGTGGAGCGTCTGGCTGTTGCTGCTTGCAGAATCCCAATGCCATTCACTGTTGCGCTTTGTGCTGCCTTTGTTAGAAGTAAATGCTTTCATTAGTGGCTGCTCATACTTTATTTGTAGAAGAGATCTCAATCTTGTTGTCTAGACTTAATGGGTGACTTAACTGGAGTTTTGCCATAGATTTCAGCTGAGGGAGGTTTTCTCCAAATATGGCTGCACGGAGTGCAAATAATGATTAGCAAGTGGCAAACTGGAGTCTCCAGGTCTTCCAGCCTTCATTTGCCATTCAAGACATGATGGGCTTTGTTTCCTAAATAGTGACCAGATTCTATGTCTTGGTTCTCCACTTACATTACTTGAATTCAACTTCCATCTGCATGTATGTGGCCAATTCTCAGTAAAGTAATCATGATGCAATGCCATAAAACGTTTTGGATGGTTCATATACTGTATGTTCCTTGCAAGACATCTGTTGTTTTTCATATTGGTCTGGGGCAGAATAAGATCTCTTTGCCTGCTCTACATCTTGATGTTATGGCATGACATGACACCATCAACATGTTATGGCACGGTTTCAAGTGAACGATGTGTCAGCATTGTTCTTCTCACTTCATCAGGCTTGTCTCTTGCAACCAATGAAGTATGGCAGAAGACAGGAAATGAATTGGCACAATGAGCTTACAGCAGTGATTGTTTTGTACTTTGTTGTATTTTCTAGGCAAAGAAATAAAGAGGAAAGAAAAAGATACACTGGTGTGGGCTTCTTCATTACTACCAATTCCTCTCTCTAATTTAAAATCTTGCCAGTAGAACTCCTTTCACTATCTTTTTGCTGATGAACTAACCAAAAAAATGTCTAGATCAGAATACATACGGATGGACAAAGAGAGCTAACTTGCTGTTCAGCTAGCCTGTATTTTATTTTTTCATTTAGCAATCCTTTAAGAATACAAGTTGGATCAATGCAAAATAAATGAATTAATGCCTACCCTCATTTTTGAAACTAATTTCACAATGGTTCAAATGAACGATGCCAAACCAAAGGCCTAATATTTTAATTCTTAGCATGATTTCATGGAAATAAGGGAGCTTCTGTGCAAGGTCATAGAATTGCATGCAGAATTGTATGTATATATGCCTATGTGAATATCTTTATCTTGCAACACCTGTAGCTATCTTGTTTTTTCCTGATCCTTCTGCCATCTTTTATTTTTTTTCCTTAAAAAGCCAATGTCCCTATAGGTCTTCTGATTGGCAGTGGTAAAAAGCTGTCAAGAAATACCTAATGGATTACTACATTTCTGGATAAGTGAGCTTTCTTCTGACCCAAATAGATTTTACAGGGAAGGAATAGTCAGAAAACTAGATTTTTGCACAATCCTCTCTTCACAATTTATTGCCTTGACTCTGAGTTTTACAGCATTACTGCCTTCAGTTTACAAGTTGAATATTTACACAAATGGATTTAGGTCAAGACGAAGGGCAGGTTTTAAATGTCCTGTGACCACCGGCATTCTGAACACATTCTCACTTACAGCAGATTGCTGGTTTAACTCTGCAAATGCTGGCATTTCCCCTGTTGCCAGATGATAATTTCAATGGCTCCATAATCTACAGTCATACCCTCCATCTATCTGCACTGCATGTTGTTAGTCTGCCACAGCAAGCCAACAGTTTAACCAAAGTCATGGGAGGATACTGTATATATTTAACATACAGCAAGCAAAGGCAGCAAAATTAAAGAGCAATTAAACCAAAGACTTGGCTTGGGACCGGGTTACTTACAGGACCGCCTGTTGCCACCATCAGCCTCCAACCGACCTGTGCGTTTCCACAGGGTGGGCCTCCTTGGAATACCACTGTCAGGTCGATGTTGCCTGACGGCTCCGAGGGTTCGGGCCTTCTCTGTGGCTGCACCCTCCCTCTGGAATGAACTCCCCC
>JAEANM010021584.1:0-11814 GCA_017656035.1 Myanophis thanlyinensis
AGGTTTTTTTTTTCCTTCGGAAACGGGTCCAAGTGGCTCTTTATGTCTTAAAGGTTGCAGACCCCTGGTATAGATGGATGGATGGATGGATGGATTGATTGATTTTCACGGGTACAGGTATGTAGGTCTAGATGTGTGTTTTGGTCATTGTTGATTAGATGAAAGAAATTGTTTTGAGTAAAGAGGATACTAATTTCTAATATTTAATTTAAAAAAATGATGTTCTATCTTCGGTACAGAAGGCAATGAAGATTTACTTTTAATTATTCATATTTTGAATTGTAATGGGTATTGTGGTTTCTTTCAAGCCATGAACTTGATATTGAAGAAAATCCTCAGGATGATTCAGATGGAATTTGCTACCGATTGGGACTCAAGCATGGCACAGGACAAAAGTAATGTATATTAAAGTTTTTTTAAAAAAACTTTTTATAGACCAGTGGTGCTCAAACTTGGAAATTTTAAGACAGCATGCTGGCTTGGGAATTCTGGGAGTTGAAGTCCACATGTCCTAATATTGTCGAATTTGTTTTAGATCTTTCCTAAAAACAACAGTGAAGGGAAGATTTCCCCCAATTCCGCAATGCTGCATAAATACAATTTAGTGCCCAGGATTTTTCAATATATAAAACACTGAAGGATTTCTACAATTGAAAACAATAAGAAAAATACTCTTACGGCCATATATATCAACCCAAATATCAAATTCAGATTTCTTTTTTTCTAGTTTAAACATGTTTACACGATAATTACTAAGGGACAAAATGTGTGGTGAAATTGTTGCAAAGGCTTAAAAAACTGGTTCATTCTTCAAAGCCCTGACTCTCCTACCCCAGCTGATTTTTATTGTTTTGGAAATATTTCAAAGCCAAGACTTAAAGCACCCTTATGCATTTTAAAAATACTGGATTATATCCATTCTGGCCATATATTAGCTATAACTTCTGTATCCCAAGATAGACTGCATATAAATTTTACTTAACCCATCTTAAAAAGTAAAAAATAAATTTTGCTTATATTTGTTCATCTCACACATACCAGACACAAAATTGTAGGCTGTCTTTTTAAATTGTAATTTTTACTATTTTACTCTTCTCTTCAGATACAAAGACATTCCTAGCTTCAGTGAAAGAAAAGTGATTCGTCTTAATAAAAATATTAAATTTAAATCAGAGTTCTTGGACATGCGCAGAATAATCAAGACTAAAAACAAGCATACATATTTTACAGATGAACCTGAAACATTTATGTTGAAGAAAAGTAAGACTTTAAATAAGGTATATATTCTTTGTATATAGAATATAGTACACAAAGTACTGTTATTTCTTTACTACACTAGACCATATTTTCTAATGTTAATATTTTAATTGTTCTACACTGAAAAACACCAAATAATTAAATTACATAAATAGTACAGTATATATTTTCTGCATATGTTAAATAACAACAGAAAAGAAAAGCTGTAGGAAAGTTGTTCACTTGGGAAATTGAAGAATACTGTTTAAATGATTACAAGGCTTTTCATTGTTTGCAGACATTTAACTAGTGGCTTTTGTTATAGCTTTTGTTCTCCCTAGAGCAGGGTTGGGCAATTACGGCTCCTTCATGACTTGTGGACTTCAACTCCCAGAATTCCTGAGCCAGCATGTCTGGCTCAGGAATTCTGGGAATTGAAGTCCACAAGTCATGAAGGAGCCAAAATTGCCCACCCCTGCCCTAGAGGAATTAAGAGAAAAGGTAGAAGTAGCATGTATTTATAAAAAGTGTATATGTTAAAAGGATGTTAGATTTGGAAAGAAAAACACAATGTTGAGATCCTTGAAGACAAACATGAAGCATAGATAACATTTCCTGTTTCTGATAACAGACGTAAGTGCTTGACGATTATCAGTAGATTTGAGAGGACCTCAGTCTTTTCCTAAGTGTCCAAATTCTTTGAGGGGGGAGGACCCTTTGCAACATCTGACAGACAACAGCCATATCACTGATAAGATTCTAATCTGATTGTGCCATTATGTATGAAAAAAAAACATTCATACAAACAGGTTTATTTCTGCCCACTTTTTTGCTGCCTATTTTGAAAGAAGGATTCACAGATCCAAATGTGAGCTGAGCTGAAGAGCCATGCAATAACTCCTAATTACCAAATTGTCTGCTTCTTCAAGGTAGATTTTGAAGCACAGTGTCTACTAAAGGTAGAATCTTTTTCTTTAAATTTGACTTTTATAACATGTAGTATTTTTAGGTACAGAAATTCTTGCAAAAAGCAAATGAAGATGTGAAAATTGGATCTGAAAGTAGAGTCTATCATACTTCTAACAGCAGTGATTCAGATGAACAGGAAAATGCTTCTAACTCACAGAAGAAGTTGAGTCTCCAAAATTGTGACTTGCTGCATCCTAGTTCAGACACCCACAGACTTGACAGTACTGAAGAAAAAGGCAAGGAAAAGCTTATAATAGAAGGAGAAGAAGCTCCATTAGGAAGAGAACTCATTCCCCTGGATATTCCAGACTGCCTACAAATGGAAACAGAAGGTATGTGAAATTAAAAATAACATTGCATTTATAAATAGTTGTGTAGTGCATAGATAGGAATATTATTAAAAAAATATAATTGACCAATAACAAATGGTGGGTTTTGTATTTAAGTTTTTCTGGATGGCATTTTCTGTTCTTTTCCCTTTCTAAAGTGTCATATTTATCCTTACACTTTATAAGCCATTAAATAAATGTCCAATAAATTTGTGCTTTTTTACTATAGTAAGATACTAACAATCAACATAATAGTTTAGCACATCACACTGGAACATGTTTTGTTTCTGGAATATTGTGTCTTAAAGGATGATGTGAAATTAATTTCTTGGTGTTCTTAAAGATATTTTTTTATTAATGTTCTTTTAAAAAAAACTTTATTTTTTTGACATAGGTGAAACAAATACTATGAAAAAGAAGAAAAATAAAAAGATGCAGAAGTGGAAAAACAGAAACCGGAAGTGCCTTCCTCACGAAATAGCCGATGATCCTGAACTGACTAAATACTGGGCACAACGATACAGACTGTTTTCTCGTTTTGATGAAGGAATTCAGTTAGATAGAGGTAAGTTTTTAATAGAACAGTAGCATTCTATGATCTAAAAACTATTTTCAAATAATAACCAAGTTCTCTGATGAATCATTTACATACATAATTGCTGCTTGATGCCGTGTTCACTTTTTGGTTTGCAATTAATGAAGAGCCATTTTTGTGGCTTACTGTGAAAAAGCACAAAACTGGAACAGGTTGTCTTTAACTTACCAGAATTTGTTTAGTGACAATTCAAAGTTACAACGGTACTGAAAAAAGTGACTTACGATTATTTTTCACGCTTAAGACCGTTACAGCATCACCATGGGCATGTGATTTACATTTGGATTCTTGACAATTGTTTCGTGTTTATGACGGCTGCAGTGTCTTGGGCTTATTTTTGCACTCTTCTGAAGCAAAATCAATAGGGAAGCCAGATTCACTTAACAACTGTGTTACTAATTTAACAACTGCAGTGATTCACTTCACAAATGTGCAAGCAAAGTTGTAAAATGGGACAAAACTCACTTAACAAATATCTCATTTAGCAACATAAATCACAGGTCAATCCTGTGGTCATAAGGCAAGGACTGTATATACAGCCTGTTCACTTCCCAATCAGAAGGAAGTGAACCAAATACCAGTGACTTACTGTGATGCTTGACTGTGTCAGTCACAAAACTGCCAGAAACAACCCAATCAAGTTTAGCATTGTTTTTCTGGTCCAAGACTACAAGAGCAGGGTGCTGGATTCAGACATTACAACTAACTTCCATGGGAATGTGGGGGGGGGGGGGGGGAGAGGAACACATGAGCTGTGTGTATTTGCAAACCTCTTATTCATAGCATGTCAGGAGAATCCAGGAATTCTGATTTCTTATTACATGCCAGTGTGGCTATTCAGTATAGAACCTAAGAAGTCTGGGAAATAGGTTGTTTTGCAAGGGATGCTTTTGTGTGATTCTGCAGGGCAGTTTTACATTTGTTTTCTTAATTCATACAACTATGTGTGGCTATTCAATAAAATGCATTTGCAGTGTCTTACTTGATTTTGAGGTTCTTTTCTGTTAAGGCCATATCACAAATATATTAACTGCTCTTTTTTTATCAGAGGGATGGTTTTCTGTTACACCGGAGAAGATTGCTGAACACATTGCAGACCGTGTAAGGCTATCCTTTGACTCTGACATAATAATAGATGCCTTTTGTGGTGTTGGGGGAAATGCTATTCAGTTTGCCTTGGCAGCAAAAAGAGGTAAATTCTTTTACTAGGTTTGAACTTTACAATATATTTCATAACAACAATAATGGATTGCTAGTTCCAGCTAAGTATTGTTCCAGCTTAGTGTTTCTCAATCAGACACTTTAAGATACCTGGACTCCAAGTCCCAGAGTTCCCCTGCCAGCATTGTAGCTGGGGAATTGTGGGAATTGAAGTCCAGATGTTTCCCTGTTTTAATTGTAAAATAACCCAAACAGATCACCCTTCAAAATGTTACTTAATCTATTCTGGCTAAATAACTATAATTGTAGGCAATAACCCTAGGCAGTATATTTTTTAGCTACAGCTAGACTAGTTACTATTTTTCCAGAAAGTATCTGAAATTTTCTGTTTCGTGGTTTTCTTTTTAAGCTGGCTAATGTTTAAAATTGTTTCATCTTTTCAGTAATTGCAGTTGACATTGACCCTGTGAAGATCCAACTAGCTCACAATAATGCCCTGGTTTACGGTGTGGCAGACCAGATAGAATTCATATGTGGTGATTTCATGAAGCTGGCATCCAGTCTGAAAGCAGATGTTGTGTTTTTGAGTCCTCCCTGGGGTGGGCCAGAATATGCTGCTGCAGAAATCTTTGATATTCAAACAATGATTTCTCCTGATGGATATCCTTTTATAAAAATTATTTTGTTGTAGCCTTCATTCTGTAAAGGTAAAACTGATGTTATTTTCCTTTGAGTGACAAAGCTCTATATTTTAACATTAGGGGATTCTGCGCGCCTTGGTGACACACTGGTTAGAATGCAGTACTGCATGCTACTTCTGCTGCCTGCCGGCTGCCAACAGTTCGGCAATTCAATTGCTCAATTGACTTAGCCTTCCATCCTTCCGAGGTCAGTAAAATGACAATCCAGATATTTGGGGGCAATATGATGACTCTGTAAACTCAGAGAAGGCTGTAAAGCACTATGAAGTGGTATGTAAGACTGTAAGACTTAGGTCATAAGACTTAAGAGCCTTGGTGGCGTAGTGCAGAGGCCTACAACCTTGGCACGTTTAAGACTTAAGAATTTTGAGAGTTGCAGTCCGCAAGTCTTAAATGTGCCAAGGTTGGAAACCCTTGGTGTAGTGGTTAGAGTGCAGTACTGTGGGCTACTTCTGCTGGCTGCTGGCTGACTGCAATTTGGCAATTCAAATCCCACAAGGCTCAAGGTTGACTCAGCCTTTCATCCTTCCAAGGTGGGTAAAATGAGGAGCCAAATTGTTGGAGGCAATATGCTGACTCTTAAGTCTAAGTGCTATTGCTATTTTGTTTCTAATCAATAATGATCT
The DNA here is from genome assembly GCA_017656035.1 of Myanophis thanlyinensis. Taxonomy (NCBI): domain Eukaryota; kingdom Metazoa; phylum Chordata; class Lepidosauria; order Squamata; family Homalopsidae; genus Myanophis; species Myanophis thanlyinensis. Next base: position 5,618 of record JAEANM010021584.1, read on the forward strand.
TCCTTAATGGAATTCAGGATATTAGATGGTGATCTTTGTAGCTTAAAAGAAAATTTGTGTAATTCTTGTTAATAGTGGCAAAGCAGATGATAAAATTGCAGAGTGATATCAATATACCAGTGGGAAGAGATTTCCAACTTCAAGAGAAGTGAACAATAAGGTGGTAAATAAAAAGCCATATACAAATAAAGGAAAATACTTGTAGCTCAGGGTTGAAATGAAGGGTCCTTGGTGCTTTCTGATGATGTTACCTAGTTTGGATAATGAAATGTCTGCAAGGAAACAACCAAGCTCAGAGCACAAAAGACCCCTCAAAAAGCCATATAGCTTCTTTTTGTTTGCTTATTATTAAAATAGATATCAAAGGAAGTATCAGAATAAGATTTTAAGTGTGTAGTTTATTTTTAAAAAATTATTTCTCATGGAAGTTTTGCATTCATTATATGAACTACATTATTTGAAATTACCTGATTTTGTACAAGGTTTTGAAAAATGAAATTTAAGTCATATACTGTAAGTCATAAAACAAATATTAATAGCATTAAGTTAGCTCATAAAGCTGCAAGACGTCAGACGCTTACTCAAATCTTACAATGAACAATTATTATTACCAGTATAATAATACTGTCCAAATTAACAAGCTTCAGTTTTGTTTTAAATAAGTTCTTTAATACAATGCCATTTAACTAGTGTTCTAGTAAGAAAAATGGAAGTTAGAGATGAGTGACTCACATAAATTTGTATATGTCTCATGTTGTAATGAGTAACCAAACTGACTATTCAATCCTGGGAGATAGGCTTCCAGTTTCCCACATTATTCTGCATGCACAACAGAAATTTCAGATTTATTGCTGGGTGGGGAGGGGTAGATCTGCTTTATGTCCTAAGGCTGGTCAGCAGAATGGTTATGTAGCAAAATAAATAGAAATCAGGCTATAGAAACAAATGGTAGAATGGATTAATTCATTTCAGAATGCAGCATATAATGTCAGAATGAAAAAGATAAAATAAGGAACTTTATAGAAATTACTGTTGAATGAAATAAACTATTTTTCAACTCTGATAATACCTCATCCATAAGTCCCCATCAGTTAAAAAGAGCAAGTTCAAAAGCTGGTTTTTCCCATTCTGGCTTAATTTTCTATTTCTGTTCTTATTTATCAAACAGATAAAAATACAATAAATCCTCCCTAGGATTATTCAGTAAAATAATTCTTATTTACGCTATAATTAGATAAAAACATCTGGTATTTAGTTTTTATATGTGTGTATTTAAGAAAATAGTCCTGTTAAAAGAACCATTACAATATAACATTTTTTTTCTTAACACAATTTTACATTTGAAATTTTTAACCTGTCACAAAAGATTACCAACAACATTGTCTATTTTCTTCCACGTAATGCTGATGTAGATCAGGTGAGTTATAAATTATAGATAAAATGAATACTTTTAGTTGGAAAGTCTAAAATAGGGTTCCTGGTCTGTATGCAAATTTGTATAATGTGATATGTTTGTGTTTTTCTTTTGTTGTTTTTAACATACTTCACAGAGGTTAGGATGCATGCTATTCAGAATCATTTTCAATTGGATTAATGTATAAACTCACTCAACTAAGTAAAATAAATTTCCATTTTAGCATAACAAGAGTGCTCACTCTCTGTTTCTTCTTCATCTCAAAACATCAGTAGAATTGTCTTTCTCTGCAGAACTATTATGGTATAAAGTATATAAAGGATAGTGTAAATATCTATTTTTGATGCAGAACAAATTCTTATTTTTCACATTTTAAACCAAACAGAATCAAGGTAGAGTTATTTTGAATCTCTTTGACTCTCCTTCCTTTCTCAAGACCAAGATTTATTTATTTATTTTATTTTAATTAATTTATATACCGCCCCCTCTCCCTAGGGACTCGGGGCGGTGCTCAGCCAATAAAAACATGAATACAATAGACAATTTAAGACCTATTAAAATAATTAAATAAAGACTGTCTAAAATACATTATTATATAATTTAACTTCAATTAAAATCAGTTAAAATAATTAAAGAATAAACAATTAAAAATTTAGTTTAGATTAATAACATTTAAAATGAGATTAAATAATTTAAAATCCCAGGTATCAGGCCAGGCCAGCTAGTTGAAATAAATGGGTCTTCAGGGCACGTCGGAAACACTGGAGATCCGTAATAGTATGAATCTCCGGGGGGAGTTCATTCCACAGGGAGGGTGCTGCCACAGAGAAGGCCCGAACCCTCGGGGCTGCCAGACGACACCATCCCGACGATGGAACCCCAAGGAGGCCAACCCTATGGGAGCGCACTGGTCGGCTGGAGGCTGACGATGACAACAAGCGGTCCCATAAGTACCTGGGTCCATGGAGCGCTTTAAAGTTAAGCACCAACACCTTGAACTGCACCCAGAAGGCCACAGGAAGCCAGTGCAGCTCACGCAGGAAAGTTGTAACGTGGGAGCTCCTAGAGGCTCCCATAATTACCCGCGCGGCCGCATTCTGGACCAGCTGCAGCCTCCTGCTTTTCAAGGGGAGCCCCATGTAGAGAGCATTGGCATAATCCAGACGGGAAGTTACCAGGGCGGAAGTGACCATGCGAAGAAAACTACATGCTTTGATGAATTAAATCCAGAACCTGCCACACTAAAGCAGGTTGCAGCACTAGCCAATGGTTATGAATCCCTTTTAGAATCAGAAAATTACCGTAAACAGTAATGAGCAATCAGCTGCCCAATGGTAATGCTGATTCTCTTCTAAACAAAATTAGTTAAATTAGTTTTCTAAATTAGTTTTTAAATTTGTAAATTTTAAATTGTTTTAAATTTTTTAATTTAAAATTTTTACATTGGGTTTTTAATTATAATCAGCCACTTTAATTAGTTTATTTTAATTTGTTTTAAATTGTCATTTACTTTGTGTTTTTGAACGGCTGTACATCACCCCGAGTCCTTCGGGAGAGGGGGTGGTATAAAAATCAAATAAATAAATAATAAATAAATGAACAAAAAATTGAATCATATTGTGGTAGATTCTGGTGAAACGTTAAACGATTGGCTTGCCTATGCTTAAGTCGATACTTGTGTTTCTAGATTGGCAAATGTAATAACTGCAAAAAGATTTATATATGATTTACCATATTTTTCAAATTATAAGATGCACTCCCCCCCTCCAAAAGTGGGTAGAAATTACTGTGTGTCTTATAGACTGAATACGGGCCTGTTTTTGGCCTCCCGAACCCTCTGTGTGCCCCATTTTCACTCTCTCCAGACCCCAGAAGCACTCTGCAGGCCATAAACAGGTCTGTTTTTGGCAAAAACAAGATGTGCAGAAGGTTCAGGAGGCTGCAGAGTGCTTCTGGGGGCCGGAGAAGGCGAATATGGGATGCACGGAAACCAAAAACTATTTTTTTCTTGTTTTCCTTCTCTAAATCTAGGTGCATCTTATAGTCCAGTGTGTCTTATAGTCTGAAAAATACGGAAGTTATAATGCATCTAACATTTATAGCCCTGTGCTGCTGCCAAACATCCCCAGGACCTAAATCTGGGAGCACAGCCAGTGACCAACTTATATAGTTGAACAAATGCATTTTAAAAAAATCAATATTCTGGTGTTATAAAAATAAAAAAAAAAATGTCTTTGTTCTATTTGCAGAATGTATTCATGACAAAAAGAATAGCACTTCAATGGATTTGTGCCTTCCACATCTTAAAGCCAAAAGTGCAGCAGATACGGACATTTTCATTTTATTGGCATGTAACCCTAACATTCAAAAATAAATTACTAAGAATAGAAACTTACAAATAAGTTTGAGAGTAAAGCTCATTTATCAAAAATTATAGAATGTACGGGCTCCCCAAACAATGTAAGGATGACACCAGATGTTTTTGTTCTTGCAGAAAATTGGAGGGATTACTTATGATTAGGCTCTTTGATATCTTTTTGGAAAATATTTCAATATAATGTGTGCAAACAGATTTATGGGGAATCCCTCAACATTAAAGAAATGTAATACGTTTTTGAATTTTATACTAAATCTCTAGAATCTGTTTGTTTTATGGTTAAATTAAGGTTATATCATGCCCAAAATGAATTATACTGAAACACTGGGAAAGTGCTATTATTCCAGACTAAAAGAGTGACTTTGGGAAATTTACAATTTATCTTTTTCAGAAATGGCAATATTTTGTACTGATTGAAGAATAAGCCAACATTTTTACCATTGGTTTTATATAATAGATAATAGAGTGGTACCATTATGCAATTTTCCTTTTTTGACCTAATTATAATATAGTATTATATACTACAATATAGATTCTTTTTGTAAGACAATGGATACCAATAGGGTTAACATGTTTGTTAGATCTTTAGTTTCAGTCTAACTCTAATCTCTTTGTATTTAATTTGATATATTTTGTTATGATTTTTTGAGGGGGCTGTCTTTTAATTTTTTAATTCTTATTTGTTTATTTTTTACATTTTTGAACTGTCCATCACTGTCAGAGATTTCTTAGATTGATTAGTTTGATTTTGCTACAGTTACAATCTGTATTTTGGTAGTCTGTTTACATTTTGTAAATTTCTAAAATAAAGAATAAAATTTAAAAAGCCAGTGCATTATAGAAACTGGAAGCTTTCTTATCTAAATTGACAGAAGCATTTAATTTTTTTTAAATTTCCCCATGGCATATTTGATATTCACATTGCTAAATAGGAACCCGAAGAATGTATACTGCAAAATTAGAAAGTATTTCAAATAAATATTCAGTTTGCACACTGCACAGAGGTTGGAAAGTAAAGAGAGTAAACAACAATCCCTGCAGCTGCTGGATAGCTTTTGCACATTCTATAGCAGAGGTAGTCCGTGCCTTGCAAAGCCTGCTTTAGTTTGCATGACATTATTTTAAGCATTATTGATGCTTTTGTTTATTTTAATGTATATTTATGTAGTTAACTGAGGGAAATTCAAGGACTTTTGCAAAGCAAAGAAAATAATATTCACAATCATATAGTATAAAGCTGTCAAGGGCTACTGATTTTGGCTATATATTATTTCCAATATCAATGTAGAAGAGCTATGTAGACCTGCTGCTAAGCAAAGTGAGTTTTATCAAGCTGCTAGGTATTATATGTTATAGACACAGAATGTGGATTAACAACATCAATGGCATGAATGCAGACAATTCAAAAAGAGCGATACTTCTATTCCTTTCTTGCAAATGCAGTAACTGGCAATATACCAAACCATTAGGTTTAATTGCACACACAAGAGCTGCACCCAAGCTAGGAAAATTCATTCCATTTATCCCTAGGTCCAAAGGGAGCAAAGTACTGTCTCTATCTGATATGCCACTGAGTGATTTATCATTCAAAGTTTGTGTTTTTACAGTATTTTGTTATCTAGTCAAAACTTCCCGGAAGAAGGCAAATGGCAAATCATTTCTATTTCATTGCCAAGAAAAACAGACGGGCAAATCCACGAAATTACCAGAATAAAGCTCAACTCAAAGGGGATTTATTTACTACTAGAATGACTGAAGGCAGTGTTCCTACTCGGCAGGATGCTCACAGCAGTTCTCTGCCTTTAAAATTATTGATGAACAATTCCAAGGGAATTCACTGTTAATTGCCTTAAGGTGCTTGAGCCAATGCAAACCGTTTAAGAAACATACTGAGTTTAAGAAACTCAGGCATTAAATGCGACTTTGACTGCAATTCCTCTAATGCAGTCCCTCAGTAGTAAAGACTCAGTGAACTTTTAGCTGCCGTTTCCAATGCCTTGTTTATGAGCACCTTCTCTCACTGGCTTCACCAAGGAGAAGTGCAATTTCTCCTTCGCGTTTCACAGAACGACGCCGTCGTTCAGCGTTGTCAGTATCTTTACACAGTATTGACGCCTGCTCCTCATAACGTTTCTTTGCAAATGAAGCGAGCCAAACGAATTGGCAAGCCAAGGCTTCCATTTCCTCCTTCCGTTCCCGCTCCCGATTTCTTTGCAAAAACTAAGGAGAGAGGCGCCTCACCCACGTAACACACGAGGCGGAACCTTCCTTTATTTCGCTGCCCCAAAAAAACAAAAAAAAAACACTTCACCTATTGAATTAATTTAATTTTAATTTTATTAAATTTCTATACCGCCCCTCTCCCGGAGGACTCGGGGCGGTGAACAGCCTATAAAAACAATACAA
>JAEANM010021585.1:0-11813 GCA_017656035.1 Myanophis thanlyinensis
TGTGCTTGGTGATGTTTAATCCTGTGGCCACGCCCACAGAACCGGTAGTAAAAAAAATTGAATTTCACCACTGCCTCTTACCTGTTTCTTCATGTCTGCTAAGAATGAAATTGATCTTCCTCTTAATTTGTTTATAATTATGCGGTTGGTGTTATATTTTAATGAGAAGTCTGTGGGAAGGGCTTCCTCCTCAGAATAGAATATTCTACAGAATATTTAAAAAGGCAGAATAGAATATTTCCCCTCAGGGGAATATAGTAGGAGAAGAGAAAAATCTTCTTAATAAAGGCAAAAACAGCCCATCTTTCTGCTATAGGAAAACAGCCTCAAGTAGAAACCCCGAAGAATCTAGACTTTATGAATGGGTATCTTGTATCCATTCATAAAGCCAGACCACTCTATTGATAAACAAAGGGAAGCCAACAGCTCTGAATAAGCAGCACAATAGGTAAGTAACTGAAGCTGACAAAAGTAGCTCAGTCAAACAAAACACTAGGATTTGCATTTCTCCTTTTGCCTGTAGAGCCAGTCATGACCCCTACATGACTCCGTAGGAGCCTGGCAACAGCCATTAAAATATTAAAGGACATATTGTTGCACAGGAATAGGCATCACAATCACAAAGCTCCCCCCCTAAAAAAAATATTGTATAAAATCCCATCTATTCTCAACTCCAATTTGTCAGCCACCCCAGAAACATGTTGTCACTGTTGTTACTGGCTACTAAATAAAGGGAGAGACCTCCCTTCCAAAACTTCAGCCTGCTTCCAATTCCTGCGTCTCTCTCTTAGCTTGGAATAAGAACTGGGCTGGATTTAACTTCCAACAGGCCCTTGATGCTCTCTGAGCCTGGTTGTTTTCTTGCAGATGTTTCATTGCTCAAACTAGGTAACATCATCAGTATTTTAATATTTTCTCCAATGACCTGCCCTTCATAATGAATATAAATAAGTGTTTTGTTGGTTCCTCATACTTACTGCAAATGTGATAAATTAGATCTTTCTTCAACCCAAGCTATTAAAAAAAAAGATAATGGAAACTTTCATTCTCTCCCCCCCACAATTACTTATTGTTTAAAGTAGCATCCAAACCTTGAGTTATGGTTAATCTAATTTATATTAAATTAGTTAAATAAAGCATAGATACTCTGATTGGGACAATATAACCTGTTACAATTACTTAAAAATGAAAGTGATTTTTTAAAGCACTTCTTTAAAAGGAGAAGCATGGAAGCCCAAAGGAATTTAAAACTTGTTTATGCCATTAGTGTCTTTGTTTTCTTATGGTTTCTTGTAATGTCTCAATTAATATGGCTAAATTAATGTGTAGTATCTGTCTACAGATATGCAAAAAGCAAGTACCATTTCATATTGCACCAACGTTCCTGAAATCTTGTTAAGTTCTGATAGGTCAATTGTATTTATTTTAGAATATAGACTTTTAACTGATCATTCAAAAATATTGATACTTTTTTAAAATCTCTCTCCCCTTCTCTTTCATTTAAAAGGTCAGACAAATAATGCCAAATGATACCTTTTATTTTTCTATCCTGAGACACCCAGCATTATTGCTTGAATCATCTTATGACTACTACAAAACATTTGCACCAGCATTTAGAAAATCCAAGAACATTAATGAATTTCTATCATCTCCCTGGTCTTACTACAATATGACAGAAAAAAATAATATATATGCTAAGAACAACATGTGGTTTGATTTTGGGTATAACAACAATGCAGAATACGATGAGCGTTATATCCAGTTTGTCCTGCATAACATAGAAGAGATTTTTCACTTGATACTGATTGCTGATTTTTTTGATGAGTCAATGATTCTTCTGAAGGATGTTTTGTGTTGGGATCTGGATGATGTGATTTATTTCAAGATGAATGCCAGGAGCCAAGATAACATTCAGACTCTGAATCCAGAGAATAAGGAGAAAGTGAAGGAGTGGTGTGCTTTAGATTGGGAACTTTACAAGCATTTCAATAAATCATTTTGGATGAAGATTCATGAAAGAATGGACCTCAAGACACTATACAAGGAAGTGGATCGTTTGCAGAAGAGACAAAATGAATTGATGGAGACATGCCTCTTAGAAGAAACTGCAATTGAGCACTATCAAATTAAAGATAAGAATATGAAGCCTTTTCAATCAGGAAACGCTCATATCATGGGTTACAATCTCAAAAACGATTTAGACAATAACACCCTGGATATCTGTAAAAAAATGATCATGCCAGAGCTCCAATATACAGCCCATCTATATAATTCACAGTTTCCATTTAAGAAGAAGAAGAAATTTTTTATATGAGTTCCTTTAACAATACCATTTTTCTATACGGGGGGACGAGTCTCTGTGGTATTCTAGACTTCAGTTTTTCTTCACCCAAAACACTCCAGATTAGTTTCAGTGCCTTTTCAGAGTCAAAAATGAGATGGAAATTAGAGTCACTGTTTGTGAAGCTCTGCTCTTACAGAAGTCTTAAGGGACAACAATTATAAAAGTCCCCCCCCCCCCCGCCCAATAGAATCATTCTGATCAATGTCTAAATCCATTCACCATTTCAATACTGTGCAGATATAGATGAAAGACAGATCTCTGACCACACATGGACACAACCCCCTTCCAAACAAATAGTGGACTGGATCATATCTACAGTTCTCAAATTTTCATAGTATCAGAATTAAAAGCTGTATTTAAGACCATTGAATTATAGAGGAGCAAAATAACATTTTAGCAATTGTGTCCAAACCCTTAATGTATATTCATTTTTTGACAAATTATTGTTTAACTTTTGCTTTTACACATCTATTGAAAAAAGTTCCCTCCTCCCTTGATACTTGTTAATACTGTGCTTAGATTCAATTTAGGCTGCACACATGTTGTGCATTGACAATAAAGGATTTAATTGAACTACAGCTGCAAACTTGATGGAAGATTTTGCCTCCACATTGCTCAAAGGTTTAACAAGCCTCTTTTGTAAATCCAAAAAGAAAAATTTTTCTCATTGGATCTACATTTTTTTGTTTTGTCATTTGCACTTCCCCTTTAATTTTTGTCATTTTCTGCCAGTTTTCTTTAAATATTAGTAAAGTGCCTTGTATTATTCTGATCTGATCGAGGCAGAGCTGACAGTGCCTTTTTCCAAATCAATCTTTTGGCCTATCATTTGTAGTTCCCTTTCCGGTACTTTTTCTTGTCAGGCAAAATTTACTCCATATCTGTCATTCCCTCATTGACATATTTGGACATTGTCCATCCATAGAATCAGACATCTTTTCTGACACTATTGATATTATAACTATTAGTTTATGGCTCCGTTTTTCAAAAAGCTTCTTTAGTATTTCCAATATTATGACTTTTTTTGTCATTTTGTAAGTCCTGGTTTACTGACTCCAAAAGCTGGCTTGTAATTTTCTTTTCCTTCAACAAAGAATTTTTAGTCCCCTCTAAAGTTCAGTTTAGCTTTTTTCTGTTTATTTCAAAATATTTAAGATCTTAAATTTGTAATTAATTTTTGTTTTGTTTAGAGTTGAAGCTAAACTCACCCAGTGACTTTTTAAGCTTGTCATTTTAATACATTTAAGATGGTTATTGGCTATATCTGAAAGTGAAGCTTGCAAACCTAGTTGTGCCTATCATCCCTGTCATTGTATTTTTATATTATTTCTGTTTTTTGACAAATTACAATAAATAAAAATAAATGTATGTTTTATAATTTGTGCTTATACACGTCATAAACTACTCTGTAACACTAACATGCAAGAGAAGTAGAATACCCTTCCATTAGCACATCCTGATTATTTGCTATTTTGATATTTCTTATTTTGAAAAGTTAACATGACAAAGTATTGTTGGAACCAGTTATTGTCTATTTTACATAACACCCAGGATATCCCCAGTGTTTTTGGTGAAAAAAACAGAATTGTAGTATCGGAGACTGCCTAGTGTTTAAATGGCTAATAGATGCCAAGCTGATTTTATCTACTATGGGTCCCCTGACTTTGCTGCTGATGGAAAGAGCAGCTAAAGACATCAAAATTCATATAATTTAGTATTTGATTATGCTGGCTCAATAGGGAGAATACTAGGTTCATAGTAGTATAGTTAAGGGCATCCTCAGATCTTCTTACACATGGGCTGGATTATGTGAGTAGGACAATATGCTGGAGATCTTGCAGAAAAAAGTTGATGCCAGGTATATTTGTATACCTTAATTAGGTGAAACTGAATAAACCTAGTTAGATGACAGATCAATCATACAGATACTGGGTGTGTCACAATCTCTTGTTATATTTGAAAATTAGAAAGTAGAACATTGTTGTTCATGATCAGATCACCCAAAATTCACTTCCAATTTTGGAGTTTTCTACCAAATTATATTTCTATTATGTAAATATGGTCTGAAAACTAGTGTCTCAATTAGTAAATGAGTAAATAAATAGGGAAATTTTAGCCATTAATACCTGGAAATTCATGGAAAATGCTGATTGTACCCTCACTGAACTCTTGACAATGAAGTCTTTGTCTGTCATTGCTGATCAAGCTACTAAATATTGCCTCGGTGCTTTCTCTGTAACATCTAGTAAGGTCATTGAATCAAAGGGTGAGGAAAATGCAGGGGTTTTTTTGAGAGTTAAAACACAATAAACAAAGTGTCACTAAACAGAGGAAAGTGCTGAGAGTGTATTGGTTAGAAAGCAGCCTTTGTACATGAGTACACATGTAATTCAAATGACTACCGATCCATCTAAAGAACAACTAGTGGATTTAGTGGTAACAGAGATAGTGCACAGCAGAAAAAGAACAAGGTTTGTAGTCTCATGCTCTCTTTGATCTGTCAGTTTCCCTATGTCTCTTCCCTTTTCACTTTGTACTTTGTTTCTGTAATTTTAATTCACTTCCTCTGTTTCATTTTCCTATCAATATTCCCTTCCTTTGGTGGGTGGGATGGGGAGAGAATGCTGCATGGAGTCACAGCACAGCTGGTACCCATCTGGTATTTTGGAATTAATTTCTTATCACTTCTGGCTAAAGTGGCCCATATCAACAGATTATGGAAGTTCTGGTTCAAAGCATCTGAAGGGCATGTAGATTGCCTACAGCTGATGCTCATATTCTTCTTCTGTTTTCCTCAAGAACCCATACAACAGTGTACAATCTAAAACCTCTCCCAATTTCATTTCTTCTTTGGGAAGGTCATGGGAGATGAATTATTGTAATCCTTGAATTTATTTAGCAAAGTATATATTGAATGAGAAATATGCTTAAGATCAACATTTATGATTCATGCAGATTGACAGAAGCTTTCCTACCTGAGAGATTTTCCAGAACTTACAATGTTTCTGTTATCCTTTCATTCTCCCTCTCCATGTCTAATATCGTAGTAATAATACTATCCTTAATTTACAAATGGCGAAACATACATTAATATTTCTTGCTAAAACAGCTCATTTCCTTTCCAGAATATTTCCTTTCCAGATACTACTTGCTTAAATATAATATTTGCATGGCATGCTTTGCCAATGACATTTGAAAAAAAGAACATTTCTGAAAACCCTTAAATCAGATAATTCATCCTGTTCAACCTTGCAGCACTAATCATAGTGATGTACCTGATATACATGAGTGATGTTGTTACTTACCATAGCTATTTTAATGTAATCAGTGATGAATGAAAGAATATCCTTCCCCCTGCATGTTTGATCAGAGTCTCTCTAGTTATAGTCAAAATGTATTCATAGATAGGATGATTATTAAAATAGTTGAAATCTGCAATATAGATACACCCGGCATCCAAATTCTCTGCTCAGTGCTTTGGATATTGTTCTTGAATTTAGCTGCAATGGGCACTCGTCATTTTCCTGGCCGAACTGTCTTATTTGAAAGGGAAACAAGTGGAATGACGTACCGAGTGCCAGCATTACTCTATATCCCATCTGTAGCCAAGCTCTTGGCTTTTGCAGAACAGCGGCTTAATGTGGATGATGCCGATGCCAATTTACTGGTGCTAAGAAGGGGTACTTTCTACATGAACTCTGTGCAGGTAAGACAAAGCCAAAACAGCTTTCCCCAAACTTAGATGACAGGACTAGCTATTAGGAACAAAAGGAGGAGGGTGCCTCTTATTAATATCTGTCTCCATACTGCTACTTCTTCCTAGCACTTCATTAATCTGTGGGTGTGCTGAAATGACAAGGGAAGAATCTAGGACTTGGTCCCAGTCTACATGGAGAATACCAGCTGGAAAGGACTAATATATACAAATACTCAGTATTTGTCTTCATTGCTTGATAATAGGGCCAGTCCAAATACACAATTACAAGTTATTACATGCTTTCACATCCTGCACTTGGTAATCTTTTCAGGCTCCAAGTGCCCCTGCAACAACCTTGTGCCACGCACAATGAGTGGCTCCTCAAAAAATAATTAAAAGATGACCAAAATCTCTCCCTTCCCAAAAGATTGAACTGTTGCAAAATTGCATCGACAAAAATCATGCATTTAAACAAAAACTGTACAAGTAGTCCCCGACTTACGTTCATATCTGAGCCCACTTTTGTTGCTAAATGAAACTTTTGTTAAATGAATCTTCCCCATTTTATGACCTTTCTTGACACAGTTGTTAAGTAAATCACTGCAGTTGTTAAGTTAATAACACAGTTGGTAAGTGTCTCTGGTTTCCCTATTGACTTTGCTTGTCAGAAGTTTACAAAAGGGGGGGTTCACGGGATCCCGAGATGCTGCAACCCTCATAAATATGAGTCAGTTGCCAAGCGTGTGAATTTTGATCATGTGACCATGGGGATGCTGCAATGGTTGTGTAAAAAATGGTCTGTCGTTTTTTTCAGTGCTGTTATAACTTTGAACAATCACTAAGTGAACTGTTGTAAGTCGAGGACCACCTGTATTGAGGAAATCATGCATTTGGGCAGACTGTTATTATTTCAGGCTCCTTCTCCTCATTGGTAAATGATCTACAATCCTTACTTGTTGGCAGAGTTACTGAATGAATGTTTTGTTTTGTTCATTCTTAAAAGAGTTTACTACCTCATTCTTCTCCATGTGTGTTAACTTCAACACCCTGTCAGCCCCCGTTTTTGTTGATGTCAGGATGACAAAGAAGACTGTTCCAGTACATCCCACCAACTGTTGAGCCATTATGCAGTGATGCTTGATCCCTCGGCATATTTAGGGTTGATTTATCTGGAAGCTGGAGCATTTTGGTTTATAAACAAAGGGGAATAGAATCATTGTTCTTCAAGGGTGAACTCTAATAAGTTAGCAAAAAGCATGTACACAATATGTTCTTCTGGAAAAAATCAGAGGAGACAAAAAACCCTTGACTCAGGAAGATAAACCAATTACGTGATATTTATGACAGCAATATTACTCTGTTTATCACAAACAATTCTGTAAATCACAGGTAATCTAATTATTAATATGCATAGTTATTCTTAAATGAGAAGCACTTATAGGATGGGTTTTAATATACATCTTGAAATCTTATCTAAAATAAATCTCATTTAGGTTATCTTGAGTCTCTTTACCTTAACTCAGCAAATGTGAATGTTAAATAGAAGATAGCAAAATTACAAATTAATGGGGTCCCATCTCAAAATAAGCAACATAAAAGTTCTAGCTATATAAGAAAGATAAATCTGGGGTTCCTAAGTTCTTTGAGTGTCTTTTTTCCTCCCAGTGGGAAGATATGCAAACCATTGAAACAGCAACACTGATGCACCATCGATCTATGAACCCTTGCCCCATCTATGACGAAGTCAGTGGCATGGTTTTCCTATTTTTCATTGCTGTGTTGGGCAGGACTTCTGAAGTCTTCCAAATTATCACAGGTCAAAATGCTGCTCGCCTCTGCTATGTGTTTAGTTCTGACCAGGGCATCAGTTGGAGTCATGTGACTGATCTCACTGAGGAAGTCATTGGCATGTCCATCCAAGGTACAGATATTTCACAGGATCTAAAAAAAAGATGAGATAGGGGTATGCTATCAAAGAACAACAAAAACATCAAAGAACTTTCTTGCGTTCATATATTTATTGCTAGATTTTATGAAGATTTTCGTTACCTTCTTTTAAGCTTGCATCAAGGAAACAGTTTCTGTCCCATTGGACAGAATGAATTAACCAGGTCACAATTAGCATAAGGACATCATTTTCTGCTCATTTTACATACTTGATAGATAATTGTCACAAACTGTCCTTTTAATTTTTTTAAAGTCAAAAGAATGCTGGAAAAAGTTGGGTAAGAGAGATTGGTAGTCTGTCCATCTCTGTCAAATAGCAAGCTAATTCTCTGAAAGCAGAACAGAGCGGGACCATATTTGGTGACACTGGAAATCATTACAAGAAAGGCCAGGGGCCACAAAGATAAAACTCTAGAAAGAATTCTCCCAATAAATCCATATGGGAGAGGCAGTTGTGTTCCATCTTTGCCATTGTTATCCCCCTTACTCCAGAGAACATAACCCAGAGTGGACTGTTATTAAGGAGCCAGAAAGAATTTCATAGCAGATCTCTGGAGGTTTTTGTCATCTTTTTATATATCACTGTTTCCTGACTTTTGTGTTCACAACTCTTCTCTTTTGTGTCTTTATAAATGACCCGTTTGCCAGTTAAAATTATCATGGAATGAATATCTCAGTTGTGCAACCTTTAGCTACAGGATCACATAGTGCCTTCAAATTGTTTTTTTGCAACTCACTAGAACCCTTTCAAACTGCCATTTTGAAGCAGGAAACAACATGCACATGAATGTGAGTGCTGAAATAGTTTTAGCAAAATTTGAGAAGTAAAACAGTTAATATATTTAAATCTTAAACTTTATCCACAGACACAAAGCAGTCCATAGATTTTTGTAAAATTGCAAATACAGCTTGATATTATGTGTAATGCCCATTATAACCTTAAGATTCCCCAAGAGGGGGAAAAAAAACCTTAAATGTGATTCTTAGACTCCAAAAGGTGTGATTTATCAGATAAAACATGACCATTCAATTCTGCTTATGAATTCTCTAGACCATTATCTGTCTATCATCAAAATGTCACAAGTCTCTTGATTTTATGGTCGTCCTTCCTTCCTTCCTTCCTTCCAGACTGGGCTACTTTTGCCCTTGGTCCTGGGCATGGCATTCAGCTCAAGTCAGGCCGTCTACTCTTGCCTGCCTATACTTATTATATTGACTGCAAAAAATGCTTTGGAAAACTCTGCAAAACAACCCCACATGCATTTGCTTTTTACAGTGATGACCATGGGCAGAGCTGGTTCTTTGGTGAGTTTGTCCCCAATCTGAGGACTGTTGAGTGCCAGATGGTGTCAGTGGATGAGAAGGATGGAAGCCATGTGCTCCTTTGCAATGCTAGGAGTCCTCTGGGCTTCCGGGTTCAGGCACTCAGCACAGATGATGGGGCAGCATTCCACTCAGGGCAGCTGGTACCACAACTTGTAGAGCCTCCTCATGGTTGCCATGGAAGTATCATTGGATTCCCAGCTCCACTTTACTGCCTGCATAATGGCATCCAAGTATTCCAGAGAAAAGCATGCCCTATTAAAGGGCCAGGCCTTTCATTGCAGCCTGGAATATGTGAGAGGCCCCATTTTTGTCCAGCACAGCTTACTACTTCTCTGTGCAATCACTATTTATGCCACCAGCAGCTGAAAAGGTTTATATCAACTGCAACTTCTGGTGGCCACCTCAATAGTGCACTTAGTCCCATGTCTTGGAATATAACATATGCTGATCAAGATCACAACAGTACTGAAACAATTTCCAAATCAGATACGTATTTCAAAATCCCAACATGGGTTCTGTACTCCCACCCAACAAGCTCCATATCCCGAGACAACTTGGGAATATACCTCAACACATTTCCGAGAGATGTTGACAGCTGGTCTAAACCCTGGATTATTTATGAAGGGCCCAGTGCTTACTCGGACTTAGCCTACATTGAGTTACCTTACTCAGAGTTCTCAGCAACTGGGATCCCAGCATTTGCCTGTCTGTATGAGAATGGGATGCAATCCCCATACGAGCAAATATCCTTTAGCATGTTTACATTGCATGAAGTTCTTCTGAACATTCCTCTAACAACTTCTTTCCTGAATCAGAAGCAATCCTCAAAGGGTAGAAAGAGAAAGGGGGGGAAGTGTGCCATCTTTTAAACTGAGGGATAACCTAGATGCTTTTAAATCTCATTCATCCTATCATAAACATTGAGAAATGTATTTTGAATACAATTGTGTACATTTTACATGCAGAGTAGAATTGGATTGCAAAATTCAGATAAATTAATTGAAGATGTATGTACAAAGATGTATGTGATTTGGCCTTGCTAGGAGATTGAAAGCTTCGGTCATTTATAGAAATATTCTAGAATATGTTTAAGGATGCTAGCTTGGGTGTGTCACCTGCTGGCTAAAACACCCCACTAAATGGAAGAAGGGATACATTTATTTACAGTGCAGATTCTGTTTCATTTCATTTCCTCTCTAAAGTTGTGGAAGGGTTTATTATTATTTTCTTGCCACCCAAACATAGTGTCATGTTTTCTGTCATATACAAAGAAATGCAGCCCACTACACTTCTACAGTTTTAGTTAGAGAAGGGTTAGAGAACGATCAGTGGATCATCTTATTTCCAGAAATTGTTGTTATTCCATCACTGGAGATTTTTAAGTACAGATTGAGCAACATTTGTCTGGAATGATACAAGGTTCCCTTCTCGAGCAGTAGGTTGGATTATAAAATCTCCCTTCCAACTCTGTTATTCTGTTATTAAGGGGAATTATACCCATTACCCATTCACCCCCATAGAACAGAACATATATCTTCCAAGGTGATCTGTTAAGGCATCTACCGTGCTGGCCAGAACTGAGCATATTTTTGCCGTATCACTTTCATTAAAAAAAAAAAAATGTGTAGATGACCAGGCTGAGCTCGAAGGAGGGATCAAAAGCATCATCCGTCATGAATCCCTCTGCATCCACAAGAGATCTAAGTCCAGCCCATCTTGAACACTTTCTTAATTCCCACTCATTTCCTTGACTGCTAGCAGTTCAGATTCTCGTAGAAAGCTTAAGCTTGCAATAAAACTTTATACTCATTTGAACTGCCAGATTTTCCTGATTTCCCCAGCGCTTAACAGGTTGGGTCTTAAGACAGCAGACACCACTCATGCTTAAGTCCAGCATCTGCTTTGTATTTTCCCCACAGATGTTAGGGCACATTCCCTTCAATGGAGCATGTAAAGCATGGGTGTCCAAACTTTTGGTCTGCCTGGGGTGCACTGAATGAGAAGGAACTATATTGGGACACATGTAAAATAGAATGTATATAAATCACATTATAATGTTAAAAGTTTATGAGCTTGTAGGGCTGTATTTAGTAGCTGTCCAGAACTGCATGCAGTCCATGGGTTGGATATGTCTGATGTATGTAGGGCATGAAGGGGTTGTGACCACATTATAATAATACAGATTGAGGTAAGATTGCAACAACATTGCCTGCCATAAAATATAGTGGGAAATGTCATGACATACATAAAACAGAAGTGCCATTTTGATTGTACTGCCATCATCTCAATGTTTTCGACTATGTTCTTTGGACAACCCTGAATAAATCTTCCAAAGAGCCAAGTAAAGAAAAATTGAACTGTTTGACATTTCCTTGTATGAGCATTTTTGTCTGTGTAGATGGCGCCGGTGAGGCAGGCTGCAGTCGCAACTGCTCCGACCCTCTTTATTTTGTTTTTGGTCTTTTTTTAATCATAATTTAATTTAATTTAAGTAACAAT